>JASGXE010015730.1:0-10474 GCA_030068105.1 Sinentomon sp. SZTP_YWyxl | reverse complement strand
CGTGAAACGTATGTAGAATGGTAGGTAGAATGAGAAGTAGTCTTGTTCAAGGTGGTCATTATGCGGTGGTCAAATTCAATGTGGTATTATGGTTATGGTTCGTGTTTTTGTCAATTTCCACCAGAGAATGAATGTTGCAAAGAGCCAAACCTGGAGACACTAATTTTTGCAACTTTTGTTTTTGTCACCGGTTGTGTCCTTTCAAATTTTGGCACAGGTGTTGTTTCGGAGAAATCCGCATTTGCCAATAATTCTGGTTGGTGTCAGCAAAAGTTGCTCGGCACCACTTTTGTGAAGTCTGAAGCAGCATGGGCTGTGGTGAGCAAAGCCTGATGTCTTGTCTGAAGCTTGACCACGCGAATCCCCGCACTGCCTCGTCCAGACCGAAGCAGGCCTTGACAAAACTGCAGATAAAAGAAAGATGGAACAGAAATTTTGTTCAAATCGTGATAAATTTTGTCGTCAATCTTTTCTTCTCGCAAAAAACACCAGCGCCTGCCCTGCTGCCGCCGCCTGTTGCACCCAGGCTGACGGAATTTTGTGCACAGACGAGGCATTTCGTGATTCCGTTCAGGGTGCATGCAGGCCAACAGAGATTACTCGTGTTTTCAGATTTTCACGACAAAAAACTTGATGACTGTTCACTTTTAACGGCGAAAAATTTTCCACATTGATGCTTCTGAACGTTAACGGCCGACGCACAAATGGAAACATTATTAGTTCAACAATGTGCGTGCGTACAATTGGCGGTCATTTGTTGTGCATGGGAGGACACGAACACAGGAAATAAAAATTAGGGTGTTCTTTTGTTTGTCTTCTTTCTCAGGACCTTTCTGTTTCAATTTGTGCATGAGCTACGAGGCCACAACAAAAAAGTGCAGATTTTTGCCTGATAACAATCGGGTGCATAAATTAAAAGAAGAAACACCAAATCAGCTTTTAGATTTCACATGGGGAAACTGAAGTGATTGTTTTCAGAAGAATAATTTCAAAACCTACAACTACTACAACAGGTATTTCCTATTGAGAATCTGATTGACAAATTGACAATTCTATTGACAATTGACATATGACAATTGATATAGGTATACATATGAAAACAAATTGACAATCCTATTGACAAATTGACACACTGAACAACTGCAAACGAAAGACAAACAGGTATTTCCTCAATTTATCATTGGAAAACAAACAAAAAACATAAAAAATGACGCGAAAAAATATTTAAAAAAAATAATTCAAAAACACTTTTCACCACAAAATACAGAAAAAACTTTTTCTGCTTTTGGGAAGAAGAAAAAAATTCTGGCAACACTGCTCCGGCTCTCTGATTTCCCAGGAAAACGGTATTTCGGGATGGGAATTGTTCGTTGCAACCCTCAAACAAGCAGGCCTATTTCTAAAAAAATAAGAATCTATCGAAAAAATGCAATGAAGGTATCCGGCTTTCTGGCCTGATCCCAGTGGCAGTGACAGCGCGATGACCATTTTTAAAATGGAAAAATGACGCAATGTACCTGTTAACCGCATCATTTCGACTTTCGTACGTGTAAGTGAAACCCCTCAAAAACACGTTGCGGAATTTCTTTCGGAAAAGTGACATTTGCTAAAAAAAAGTCCCGTTGTGAGAGTGTAAGTTTCCAAGAGACCATTTGCAAATTCCCTCTTTGCAAAAAAAAACAGTTTCGAATTTCCTTTCGGCGAAACAACAAGTTGCGAATATCAGTTTCAAAAAAATGCCTGTTGTCAAGAAACAAGTTGCGAATTTTGCCGTTGCAAGAAAAACGTTGCGAAATTCCTTTCACTGAAACAGCAAGTCGCGAGTGTCCCAGCGGCAGTTTCGAAAATGCCTGTTGTCAAGAAACCAGTTACGAATTTCATCGTTGCAAGAAAAATAGTTGCGAAATTTCTTTCGGCGAAACAAAAACAAGTTGCGAGTACCAATCCGTTTCGAAAATGATTGTTGCCAAGAAATCAGTTGAGAATTTCACCGTTGCAGGGAAAATAGTTTTAAAAATTCCTCTCGGCGAAACAAGTTGCCAGTTGCGAATTTCACCGTTGCAAAAAAAAAATCGTTGCGATGCCTTTCGACGAAAGTGCACCAACCGGGGGGCTTATTTAAGTAATGAGTACGCGTTTGGGCCCTTTTCCATCTGACTCCGTGTAAAAGTTCCGACCCTCCACAAACGGGTAAAAACGTTAGAAACAATGGAAAAAGGTTGGTTAGGTCAGGTTAGGTTTGGTTAGAGCAGGTTAGGTAAGTTAGACAGGTTAGGTTTGGTTCGATTAGCTTTATTTTTCACTTTTTCGATACACGCAAAATCTGGATAGGCCCAAACGCGTACTCATTTCTCAAATTCGCAACCGGGGGCACGAACTCGGGCCGCAATGTTTCCCAGCAGCACATGTGCTGCGTCGCTTGCACCGGTTCTCATCAGAACACAGAAGTCAAGCAACACGACATGAGCCTTGGATGAAATACCGTCCTTGTAAACCTAATTATGCTGCTGGAAGGGGGCTTAGTGGCCAAAGCCCTTCATCCACAGGATCGCACGTTAAGCAGGATGTCCCGTGTGTATAGCATCCGTTGCGAATTAAAGAACAAGAACGTCAAGAACACCTTTTGCTCCAGGTCCAAAACTGAGGCTTGGCAGATTGCACTGCAGAGAACCCACATGCCACAAGCCACTCGTCTCCGCCCTGCAAGGAATGACTCTCTTCGGGAAATCCTGCCGGTTGGATTATGCCGCTAAACTGATCCGAGTCAATTCTGTTGAATGCAAAGCGGTGTTGGTCTGCGATGATGGGGCATTGTTCTCCTTGCGAGCCTAACGTGTGCAACAAGGTTCATCCGAGACACCGGCCGTATGGCTGTCAGCTCATGATGGCAAATGATGATGATGCACGATCCCACGATCCCCAACCAAAGTTGGTCAATCAAATCAACCAAATCAAAGCAAAGAATTTGGTGGGCAAAAGCGGGGGGGGGTCCATTTCACGCACCCTCACTGTTAAAACAAATGTTGGTCAATGTGAACAGACTATAACAATGTCGACTTTTCAAAGGTCGGCAGCAGGGCCAGATCGGGCCAAGCAGCAACACAGGGTTGGCATTTTTCTGATAACCTTGAATTCCAGCCGTTGATTTTGCGCTGCATGTTTTGTGTCTGCGTGAGTGTGAGATAAGCCCCAACATTAACAAAGTGAATCGTTGCACTTTTTTAATTAATTGAACTTTTTTTCGTCGGGATGTGTAACGGTACCAACCGGTGGTACGTATGCGTGATCTCAACTGCGCGACGAATGCCAAGTTCGCACAATCCCATTTCGCCGTGCTGAATTTCACGCATCGCGCAGCCTTCATGCGAAAATTTTTTGCAAAATGATTTCTGTTTTTGTCTTGCAACGACAGGCGTTCTGTTCCTCTCCGGACAAAGACAGAATTTCTCCTGCGAGAATTTTTATTGTGCTCAAAGTCCGAACTGGATGAGAAGAGGCATCCTCACCCTCCCTCGCTTCTGCACTTCAATTGCCCTTTACCCTAAAGCTGCCCCATGTTTACTTCTGACGTTAATGCCTCTTCAAAAGCGTATTGGCCTCTTTTTAACTGGGCCAACTCTTTCCTGTGGGAAGTGCATTGTGACAAATTTTGGGGACCGTGCCATCATGAAATGACAAACATTCAGCAAAACATCCAGACCCCCAATTTTGCGGACAGTGGCGTCCGGTGACATGGAACAGAATTTTGACTCCGGTGACAGAATTTTTCCATTTCGCAGGGTTAGGTTTCGTTACAGGATAGGTTTGGACAGGTGCAACTACTTGCCTATGCCTTAGTCCAGTCCACTTCTTTCTCAGTCCGTTCTAAGCAAGCCCCCTGATCCCGACAGTAAGGTGATTCATGCCCCCCAGGAAGCAAGATATCAAAGACCGAATGCCCCCAGCCCTCAACGAAAAAAAATTGTGTGTGTATTTTCCACCTTGCTTCTCGACTCGTGGTGGGTGAAAATCTTGCTTCCAGTGTTTCCAAAGTTCAATGAACGAACGATTGGCCCAAAAAGATTGACGTCATGACCAAGCGACATGATCGTGCGGCAGTTACCCGAAACATGCACCGTTGTCATTTTTACGCCAAAGACAAATTGTGCCCATTTTCCTGCAAACATTTCATGCACTGGGCAACAAAAGGTGGGCCATTTGAGTCCAACGTTGTCTGCTGGTGGCAGGAAGTCGAGCCAGGTTGCAGGTCACATGATGGGCCAATGTTAAGTGGGCACTGCAGAAAATATTTTGACGGAATGAATGGTTGTATCTGATCCATACCCGATGAAAAGGGCACGACCATGCCCGTTAAAAGGGGCACGTCGCGAAACAAGGTCTACGGGTTTCGACTGCACTGCATGCATCTTTAAAATATGAAAACATGGAGTCGGACATTCACTTTTTTGATGACATAAAAAGCGAAAAGAAAATTACTGTTCAGAAACCAAATTACCGAGAGGTGCAGACCGATGTGAAGTTGCTTTTCCGCCGTTTTATTCCATTCTGACGGGAGGCCCAAGCCGCTTGCTCCCGTCAGCTCAACCGGTGCCTCCTGCAACACAAGGCCTTTGCACGAGAAGTAAAAATCGCATGACGTCATAAATAGTGGATACTGGATGGTGGAAAACAGGAAAAGACAATGCGAGTGAGCGGCGACCGAGGTGTGCTGCCCACGGAAACTTGACATTTCTCTTGAACCGATTAACCGATTTTGATGAGACTTGTTGTGCTGGAAAGCTGAAAATTAGACTGTTTCAATGGTATACAACAATCCCTAACTTTTCATGCTAAAGCTCCAATAGAATTTGAGGGATAAACGTGTTCAAGTTAAGAAGTGATCCAATTCCGGCTTCCTGCCACATATTTTCAATGATTGTGCGATTTTTTCCGTTGTAACATGGTTTCGACCAGCAAGAAAGTTGTAGAGGAAGCTTTCAGCTTTCCAAAAACACCAAAATCGTTGAATTTGAGCTCCATTTCACTATTTTTGACCAGAGAAAAAGCGACACAGCAGCATCGTTTTGTTTTTGAGCGGGGAAGAGGCCGCGACTCCCAAGGATTTCCAGGGAGTCGCTGCCTCTTCCCCGCTCAAAAACAAAACTATGCTGCTGTGTCGCTTTATCTCTGGTCATAAAATAGTGAAATGGTGCTCAAATTCAATGATTTTGGTGTTTTTGGAAAGCTGAAAGCTTCCTCTACAACTTTCTCGCTGATCGAAACCATGTTACAACGGAAAAAATCGCACAATCATTGAAAATATGTGGCAGGAAGCCGGAATTGGATCACTTCTTAACTTGAACACGTTTATCCCTCAAATTCTATTGGAACTTTAGCATAAAAAGTTAGGGATTGTTATATACCACTGAAATAGTCTAATTTTCAGCTTTCCAGCACAGCAAGTCTCATCAAAATCGGTTAATCGGTTCGAGAGAAATGTCAAGTTTCCGTGGGAAGCACATCGCGGACGCACCATACTCGCATTGTCTTCCTTTTTCCACCATCCACTCATTATGACGTCACAAACTCATGCAACGGCCTTGTGTTGCAGGAGGCACTGGCTCAACTCATCCAATCTGACCACAACTTGATTTCCGACTTCGCCGTTAAAAATCAACCAAAAGTAGAGCCATTTATCGCCAAAAGGGCCTTGCCGAGGTTGCAAAATTTTGCATTTTGTTTTCATTGCAGGTGAAATCTTTTCGTGGCCCAATTTCTGTTTTTCATTTTTTGGCTATGGCCACATGTGAAACATTTCGACATAACTTTTTTCCAAACAGAATAAACTTGCAAAAATGGTGCATGCTGCAGGAAATATCGGTAACTTATACTGCGGGAGTGGAAACTGATTTGTGAGCCTAAAACGAGAAAGAAAAGGAAACCAGTTGACAAGAGTGCCCAACAAGCCAGCACAAAAGGGCACATGACGACAGCGAAAATATTGAAGTTTTGTGCAACTGCAAGTGCACAAACATTCAGCGGCTCCACGTGCAGGTTGTCAGCTCTGCAATTCATCATGGTTTTCCGTGAGACAGGTTCAACGTTTCAACGTTTTTTTTTTCAACGTATCCTCTATGCTCTGGTTTCAGCATGAATGGCTATCCAATAAAAAACTTTCTTCTTTTCACCAAACAACGCATCTCGCGTCTGTCGGTCTTTGTTTTCAATGTGATGCAAAAGAACTTGACAAGCCAGGAAACTGCTTTTTGACTGTTTGCGCCAACTGTCATTCGTGCTTTGCGTTAAAAATGCCAGCGCCCCCTCTTGGATTGTTGAAAAACAACAATGAATGCAGTGTGATTGCAGGGCAGGGATGCAATCAATGCAATCTGATGACTCCGCGAGTCTATCTGCCTGTAAAGTTACTTTCGAATCACCCTGTGCAGCACCAAATCTACACTTTTGAATAGAGTCTAAAATGGTTTTGTCTTTGCCTTGATATTTCTGCAACGCTGCATGTCATTTTGATGACCTTGAAATTGAGATATTTTCAGCGATGACCACCAGTGGTGAACCTTCATGTTTCAGCCTCCATGGAGCACAGACAAAAGAAACATTCAGCTGGAGATCACTACATTCAGCTGACCACGCTGACAGTTTCATCGCAGAGAAAGGAAAATGCCCCTCTGTTCAAGCAACCAGCAAAAGCACCTTCACATTTGAAGATGAGGGAGGCAGGACGGAACTGCGCGGTTGACCATTCAGCAAAAGCACCTTCACTTTGAAGATGAGGGAGGCAGGACGGAACCATTTGGACACTTCAGAATCGACGTTCTGGGCTCACAAAATTTACCGTATCACAAGTTTTTCCTTCGAGTTTCTATCTTTTTCTGATTTTCCAATCTCGACTTCGTTTCGCTTCCCAACCCTCTGTGTGGGAGTCACTCGGCAGTGACCTGACCCCGCTGTCGAAACTAGATTTGACCTTTCCGAGGTCACATGAGAGGGGGTAGGTATCTTCTGCAATCGGGCACTTGTGCCTCGCACATTTCCTGTTCATGGGCCAAAAAGAAAACGAAAGAAACATGAAAGGTGGGTGGGCGCTTTCCGATCGACGATGACGGCCTAAAATTTGATGCAGGCGTCCAGATCTGCGACTGAAAACGGTGCAATATGTTCATGTTTCAACATTCAGGAGAGCCAAAACTTTTCCAACAGCCAAGCCCACAAGCAAACGCCCACTCTTCCGCAATGCAGCTGGAGATGCAGAATGCCCTTAAAACTAGACAACATTCACATTGTGTGAAAAATAAACAGGTATATTGAAATTCAAATTGAAATTACACCGCGAATTGGCTTTCTGTATGGCGGCCACATCAGGGCTTTGCCCTGCCCCACTCAGCTTGAAATTTGAAACGATGACATTTCGCTAGATCCAATTATCATAATTCAAAATGCTCATAAAAGCGAGTGCGCACACACCTGCATCTCCGGGTTGGCTTGGCTCCACCTCGGTGCATGCACGCAATGAATATGCATTTCAATTTTTTTCACCTTGAAGCGAATCTTTTTTTTTCTCCATCGCAAGTTCAGAGAACCGAGGAAACACAAAGCACGCGACGAATATACGAGTATATGGTACCTGTGGACGGCCGCCAAAAGAGAAACAAGAACAGTGTGTTTTTGACAAGAAACCAGAAGATTGCCGGCAATGCGCGAGGGCAAGGCTCTCCAAGACACCACAGTTCCGTTTGGTGAAATGAATTTTCGCACTTCTGGAAAAGCCCGGTCCGTCAGGGATCGGAGATTTCCCAGGCCTTTGGGCAGGATGTGCGCCGAGTTTCCCATGTCTGCAACCATTTTCCCTGCTTCTGCGGTCTGCTTCCAAGATCTTCCAAGAAATTTCACCAAAACAGAGGTCTCTCAAATCAATCAGATCAAAAATTGACGCGAAGTAGCGCCCACACCTGCTAGTGCTGCTGGACCAAGCCCTGAATTGGCGAGAACTTCGAAGACTGCTGAATGCAGCAAAGCAACAAAGACTCCCCTGAAAACGCATTTTGTTGGAGCACCCTGTGGCTGTTGTCACAGATTGGGCAAATGTTTCGCCGAAAAATCGATTTTCCTGAATACCTGGTTGGTGTCCAAGTGTCCACATTTAAAGGACCACCGTTTCACGTGTTCACAAACTGAAACTTCTTTCTCCGGACACTACTAAAATCTCTATGTTAAATCTTCCCAGCAGGCCTTTGGGTCTGTGAAATTCCATGGAACACAAGACACATGGCAACGTATGGTGCCCGGTATTCGTCGCTTGAGGACTGAGATTGAATCCACAGATCATCAGAGATCTTGCCGATTTTCGAAATCACATCTTGAATATTCGGAAAATTAATCGGGCTTGCTGACAACGTGGGAATCAAAAGACGATTCTGGCTTTTTCGCCGCGAGCCTTCTCTATTGTACATACAGGGTCTGCACTTGGACAATGGATTTGGTGAATTTTTGGAAATTTCACCTTATATTGCTTATTTCAATACAAAGCACAGACAAGCTTTCCGCGAAAAAATTACAAAAAGTCTGTGCTTGGTCAGGAATGCGAATTTTGGGCTGGAGTTGAATGTATCCTTTCCAAATGAGCATTTCTGCACTGCATGACATGGCGAAAGAGATCCTTCGCCAGAGCAGCCGCATTGAGACAAATTGGCGAAACGCGATTACAGCAGCGAAAAACACTCCTGTTTGCTGAGGAAAAAACAATCGCTCCAAAATAGACGGAAATGGAATTCAAAGCGAACAACTTTTATTAATGAAGGGACACATCAACTATAAGGTAAGTGTAGAACGAACACCTATGGGTTTGGACAACGTTTGGATGTGAATTGCGATTTGTGCTCTGCACATCAGAAACAAACCGTTGCTTTTTGGAAATAAACATGGCCAGTGTCTGTCACGAATTTCAAGGCTTTAATTTTGAGCCATTTTCCCACCTTTGCGCTGAAGTGTTGAATCTGGTGGTCTGACGGTGTCGTTTGGTGTTCTTGTCAGGGTGTCAACATCGTTGTATTAGCCAGCCCAATAGACATGCGAACAGAGAATATCAAATATGTCAATCAGAATTCACATAACTTTCAACTTGGTCAGTTTTTTGTGCAAACCTCCTGCATTTAACAGAGAAACAGAGAAAAGTGGAGTGATACATACGTGAAGTGACACAAGTCTTCGGACATAAGTGAAGTAATATGTCGGTCATGTTTAGACGGCGTTACATTCCCGGGCCCTTGGTTACAATATACACCACACGATAACTGCACGAAAACAGTGTAAATTTAGCCAATTTTGGTCTGATTGGACTTATCGAAAGTTTCCAATACGTTTCATCGTCATCATCATCGTGGAGTCATATGGACTGATAGCCATTCGGCTGGTGGTCCGACCTTTTACCTTGTTGCACACACCTTGGGCTCGCAAGGAGAACTATGCCCCATAATCGTAGCCCAATTCTGCTCTGCATTCAACTGAAACGACTCGGACCAGTTTTCCGGCGTATACACGCCAACCCGCAGGTTTCCCGGAGAGAGTCATGCTCTGCAGAGCAGTGATGTGCGACTTGTGAGATGTGGCTTCTCTGTTGTGTAACCTGCCAAGCCACTGTCTTGGACTTGGAGCTAGGTGTTCTTTAACGTGCGCAGTGTGATACTGTACACGGGACCTCCTTCTTAAAGTCCCATCCGAAGGACTAAGAGACTGGCCACTAAGTCTCTCTTTCCGACCTCATTTACTGTGCCTCGCCCAGGAGGATGCACCATTTGTGCCACAGTAAATTTCGTGCCCCGACGGGGAATCGAACTCGGTCCACCTGGGTGGGAGTCCAATGCGCTAACCACTGCGCCACGAGGTTCGGAGTTTCATTGGTCGTTTTCGAAAAACAACATTTTTTGTTCTGTCCCTGCAGTGTTGACTCACTGAAAATGATCTAGCCTTGCTGATAACGGGGTTGATGTACGCAATAATTACTGCTGGAGGCACAAGCACTGCAGATTATACCAGAGCTGAATGCATAATTATTTATGCCCAAACGTCAAGATCCAAGTGATGCAAGCCGTTTGAAATGCACGGGATAACAATTTATGCTTTTTTGTTTTAAAATTCTAATTAAGTTGTGCAGACGGCGGAAAATCAGCAGCTGTTTATGCATGCGAAATTTGCAGCAGAAAATAAGCCATTGGCCGTGAGTAGGCTGTCCTCCGTCATCATTGACGACGGGCACACCTGCACCTTGGCCGAGTCCCCGATTGGTGCATGCACCAAGGGCGCCAGTCACTGCTGACAGGTGGTCGGTCAGCCTGTGCAGCTTCACCTCACTGATAATAAAGAGATCAAAACGGATGCCGACGACCCCTCAAGTTGATAAAGACAATAGAGGGTTTTGTGACCTATGTCACTAACCCCGGGAAACTCGTGGCTTTATCAGGATACAATCATTCCTGCCGTC
>JASGXE010015729.1:0-10370 GCA_030068105.1 Sinentomon sp. SZTP_YWyxl | reverse complement strand
AGACTCCAGATACTGAAATCTGCACAAGTGTTTTTCTGAATAAAAAGCAAGATGGACACTTACCTTTGTTATAAGGATAGCCCACAGATATCACAAATATCAACTGACGGCTTTACATCCGCCGAAACCGCACTGAAAAGTCGCCTGGTATCGCGTTCTGCGCCTCGGGACTTCAGGAATTTGCCCCTTGCAAGCATGCAACACATCGCATCACTCTTCGGGCCGGCATACCGATGGTATGTTGTGGTCAGTGCAGAACTTTCAATACCTTTGTTCACGTTACAATAGCTCAGGGACTTCATATGCCTAGTGGTGGTTTTGGGGTTATGTGACGCTGAAATTGTTTGGATTTTATTCCGATGCATGTTTTTCACGAATCAACGCCTCAGTTTTGGCCCGTGAAATTTGCCATGTTGGTGGCTGTATTGTCTTCCCTCTCTTTCCCCGCGTTTTTAAAGCTTTCTAACAGCTCTCGATGACATATTCGATATTATAATATGCACGTACCAAGGATATCTTGCTGAAGTTAACTCAAAATGTTGTTGTCAAATTAAGTTTAGTATCAGAAAGTCTCTCCTTTTCATCTTTTTGCGCTTTTATGGCACATGTTGTTCGTTACACGTATTCACCTTTGAAAGTTTCGTTCGAAAGCGTTTTTTTATCTGGGTTGCTATATCTGAAAGAACAATGTGAACGAAGATCCTGATATAGATTGGTCGAATTTCATTTAGAAGTGCGGATCCGTCTTTTGAACCTTGTGTTTCAGGCCTTGATTTCGAAAATATGGCAAAAGAAGAGTGTTAAAAAAGTTTAATGCGCGGAGGTTTGGTTCCATCCTATTGCTCAAGTCACTGTGCTGTTCATTCCACGCCACACACATCACAAAAGGTTCCCCCAAAATCTTTCCATTGGCCCTGTGCTACTTGTCTGGATTTCTGCCATAGGTGCACAGGTGCTGAAATCCTCGAACACTGATCGAAACATGTAAATCCTGAACTCCGAACTTCCGTTTGTCAACGCCGCTACACTGTCTTCCAGTATACCAACACTGGCCACCAGCAGTCCTCGCTTTGGAATGCGGCCTGATGCGCTGCATGCAATAAAATAACGCGCGCACACCTGCGTGTTTGGTTGTTTGTCCGCGGATAGCTTTTACCTGTCTGCGCATGCAATCCTATAGGCAAATACCCTAAAATCTGTTTTTGGCTATTTTAGGCTTAGGGTGTGCCTGATTTTATTGCAAATAACGCAGAATCAGCCCGACACCCGGCCGAACATCCCCAGTGCGCGAAATCGCGGAAAAAATCGGCCTGAATCGAGTTATGGCAGCTTTTTGGAACAGGGATCTATACCTCCTTTGTACTTTTTTTCGGAGCCATAACTTGAAGGCGATCATCATCTTGTCGGAATGTAAAATTGGCTGTGAGAAACCTGAGGAACAAGGGGATTTGGGGAGATGCGAGTTTTCAAGGAAGCCTGCTGGAATCACAGTCACACATCCATCGCGATCCACTTAAGCGTCAAAGTGCTGTGTGCTGTGTCGCTGCGTCGGAGTGCTGTGTTGCCGTTTTACGATGTTTTGATGGGTGGAGCTGTTTTGATGAGTGTTCAACGATTTACTGAAGTTTTCGCAACACTTTCCTGAGCGAGTCTAAAAATTTCCGTTGGTCATTCGCCATGTGTGAACACAAAACAAATCTCCCATTTATGCCACTCACTTCTGCTGCTGGACAGCGAGTATGTTATTGGAAGATTAGAGGATTGGCCAAGGGATCATAAATTGGATCACATTTCGGGCACATTTCTGTTCTGACCGGAGCCAGCACATGACCTGACACCTTTTCTAACATGAGAATGCCGAAATTTGCACTTTAATGGCGGCACAATGTCACATTTTATGACACGATTTGTATTGACCAAACTTGATTCTCGAAATGTGCGTCTCGCTGATACAGCCATTGTGTAGATAGTTTTATGCCTCCTTGATCATAATACCAATAACACAATCGAAACTGCCACCCGGCGGACTTTGACTTCAAATAATTCAGTATTTCTTCCCAGAAACATAAAGTATTCGTACGAACACAACGGTATAAAATTAAAAAAAATCGAGACATTCCGCTGTCACCGAAGGAATATCCTGCGACCTCCTACTGCCATTCCTTGTTGTCAACCTAGTCCTTGGTGCCCGTCTATATTGCTTGTTACTGTTTTGTTTGTTCCTGCGGTTTCACATCCGTCGAAAAAGACCATAAAAAGTCGCCGAAGTTCGCATGACCACATGTGGCTGTTATTGTAAAATTAAATCATGCAATAAAAAATCATCCCAAAAGCTCTGACGGCACAATTGAAGTTGGCATTTAGCGTTATTCTAATTTTGGAAGCATTTTACGAGTATTTTTTCCTTCCTTCATCATCACCTTCCTTCATCATCATTTTTGGACCGACACAAGAAAGCACACCTACCTAGAAGACACACCTACCTCTAGAAAGCGGTTCACTGAATAATTCTCCGAATCTTCGTTTATTACACGCAAGACATCAATCCATCCAATTAAAGAATTGTAAATTCACCGTCGATAACAAACCCAGATACCGGGTCTAATCCAATAAAAATCACATTTTTGGAGGCAAAAGGCGAAAAGTGAAAAGCGCGGACATGTTCGATTATGCAATGTGGACGAACTGATTTTGACAATTTTGGATACAGTTACTTTTGGTGCTTAGCTTCTCAAATTGAACCCAAGAACGTGATGAAAATGGCCGTGCGGAAGAAAAACATGACCGATGAAAAGCAAGTGAAAAACATTTGCCCATTCGCTTCGCCATCGGTCGCAAATGAAACGGGTCTTTGTATGTGATTTTGGGTCCACGTGTTTTCCCATCGTTTTTCACGGAGACAAAGCATAAATCAGCAGGACATTTTTCTAAATTTAACGTTGCGAATTAGCGGTGGCTTGGTGATTTTGGGACGCGTCCTTGGACAATAATAACAAATGGCTCTTCCCGGCCGAACATGCGATTGCTTCATCAACAGGACAAATTAGGGTTTTCCTTTTTGGACTGATGGTCTATAATTATTGGCCTATACGAAAGTAGGCCCTGGGCCAATATTGGCTTATAAGTAGGCCCATAATATTGCCTGAAATGAGAAACATTTTTCACTTTCGTTTGCTATGGAGAATTATGCGTGGTAACGACGCAAAATTTGGTTTTCTTTCTCCAATACAATTTCCGAAGTTGCGTCCTTACTTTTTGTCAAATAAATATTAGTAAGGACCCCAATCTTGTTGGAGTGTGGGGGTGTTTGGAAATTCTTGAACACACACGCCAACCAGCACTGACACTAAAAATGATTGCCTCAATTAGCTGTTGCTGTGTCAAACAGAAACTCAAGCCTGAGTTGGAAAAAGAAGGCATTTCTGCCCACACGATGCATATAGGAAGAAATTTTGAGGAAATGCCCAATTCTGGTTTTGCAGGAAAAAAAAGATTGGAAGGGGTAATAATAAGGATGCTTCATACCAAAGGAAAAAAAGAATACATACTCGTATGCATACCAGAAACAGCATTCACCCGCGGTAACCGTTCGAACACCTGCCGACCGCCGCCTCCGCCGCACACACCGCCTCCGCCGCCTCATGTTTTCGACCCGCCGCCTCGGTTCCTTTTCCCGCCGCCTTCTAAATATGAGCAAATGAGGCGGCGGAGGTGGCGGAGGCAGCGGAGGCGGCGGCGGAGACCTTGCTCTTTTTGCGTCGATGTTTGTACCCTAAAATTCAGACCTAACCCAAGAATGTGTTTAGATCACTGGGATACGACACGAGTCATGCATGCTATAACTAAATCTTGAAGTTAATTGCAAACCGGCGACAAACCACTGCAGAAATCTTGGAGGCACATAAAAACCGCCTGAATATTTCATTTATAGTTCAATCGAGGAGGCCATTGCGGATCCACTTATACGAGTAAAAGGCCTTAAGTTCCGTATATTTAGGCCATAAGGTCACAGGGATACGTCCGCAACTATTTTTAAAGTTATAGATAAGGCATAGGTATCATATCATCTATATCACGAAAATAGCATGGTGACTGCAATCTCTGAACTTTCTCTATATCGTTGAGAAAAATAAACACACCGCACATTACCTATTAAGAGCTAACTCACAATAAGCTAACTACCCGACCTGCCTATAAGCTTAGATCCAACTCACGATAAGCTAACTCACGATACTGCTCAAAAATGTCAAATTGGTACTCGACAAGATCCGGTTTCTTGCTGGAACTTACCTGCAAAAATAAAAAGAAATTGCACGTTATTCGACAAAAATTATAAAAATTAAGAAAAAACAGAATATCAGAAAAAGAAAGTCACAGAATATCAGGAAAACAGAAAAAGAAAGTCATTTTCGATAGGCCTAATCATTTCATTGGCAAAAACCAGCGTGTGGTTAGCAGTTGTGAAGGGATTCGGGAAGCAAGTCGGTCATCTTTATCGGATACCAATTGTGAAAGTTTAACCCAAAATATATCGTTAAACAATCAAGGAATCCACCTGCGTCATTCAAGGTTAGAGATTCGTTTTTGCAAGTGCTTTCGGCCGCCTTTGGGCATTGGATATCAGGCCAAACTTGATAATTGACAATCATAATATGAATCCCTCAGTTACCTTTTGTCCTCGTCGGCCTGTGAGAAAGTTATATGCGCATGCTTTTATGTTAACCCCAAATTTTCGAATTTGTTCCATACACGATCTTTATCAATAAATCGAAAAGTATTTTTTCAGTTTTCCCCGTCTTTTCAGAAAGGCCGACTTCCTGGACTTTGAGGTTAATAGACAACATTCGCAAGGTGCCTGTCCGGCATGGAACATTGAAAACTATGGGCCGAATTTCATTCCAAGAAAAAACAGACAATGGACTCCATTTCCAATTCCATTTCCAGGTTCTGCACATGCAACTGCAGTATCAGCTGTTTCTCACACAACCAAATGCTGGATTTCAATACCAGAACAGCTGTAGGCTGTAGGTATAAGCAGCTGTTTGCAGCTAAATTGCGGGATGCTACTGCGCAAGGCTTGTTTTGCGCCTACCTTCATTTGAGTCGATATGATGGAGTTCTCGAAAATAGCGTCGCTTCTGTGTCGCTCTTGCAGCACGGACATTCCTCGAACTAACATATAGAGTTGTTGGCTGTTCCAGCTTTCCTTCGTTCTCCAGAGATGTCTCTGCTTGATCCCATAACCGCTGTCAACGGTCAAACTAAAAGTCTTTACGGACATTTTGGTGGAGGTTTTAGATGTTTCAGAGGAAGTTAAGTTCCCATTTCCAATCGAATTACCCATATGGACAAATTTCCACACCATGGAGGCCCGAATCCCACTGCAATAGATTTGGTTTCTCATGTCCGCAGGAATTGTTGACATCAAAAGTAACAAGTCAACTAATCGGTGCGCGAATTAGTTTGTGGAAAAATTGGTCGATGGAAATCCATCCACCATAGAAAGTCGAATGATATTTTTTATTTGGCGGCTTCCTTTATCGGCCTGACGTCGAGTTTCCGACAACGGCGAAGCAGGAAGAGGAATTGA
This sequence comes from Sinentomon sp. SZTP_YWyxl, assembly GCA_030068105.1. NCBI lineage: Eukaryota > Metazoa > Arthropoda > Protura > Sinentomata > Sinentomidae > Sinentomon > Sinentomon sp. SZTP_YWyxl. The sequence continues at coordinate 4,780 of JASGXE010015729.1, read as the reverse complement.
AAAAATCTTACGAAAAAGGGATCTTGTTTTTTTCGTAAGGAAAAGGATTTGCCCATTTGGAAATATGGGCCTATCTAATAAACACCAACCTGCATGTGATTATAAGAGTTATTCGTGATGAAATAAAACGCTCTCACTTATGGCAGGTAATGCAGCATTGGACCAACACCTATGCGGTCGAGCATGTTACCTTTTCGCTTATTTCAATTTGAAGAAGGAAGATTAAAAGCCCATCACGTATGGCAATTGGCTTGACTTCTTGTCACATATTTCGTAAAGACGCAGTTCTTGGAGGTGCATGGACTTTGCATAAAAATCAATGCGTGGTGTTCAATACCATACCATGAAGAAAGCCAATGAAAGAAAGAGGCAGTCCCATGAAGAAAGCCCATAAAGAAAGAGGCAGTCCCATGAAAAAAGCCTATGAAAGGAAGAGGCAGTCCCACGAAGAAAGCCCATAAAAGAAAGAGGCAGTCCCATGAAGAAAGCCCATGAGAAAGAAGCAGGTCATGAGGAAAGCCCATGAAAGAAAGAGGCAGTCCCACGATGAAAGTCCATAAAAGAAAGAGGCAGTTTAAGAAAGTCCAAAAAAGAAAGAGGCAGTCCCATGAAGAAAGTCCATGAAAGAAAGAAGCAATCCCATTTAGAAAGCCCATAAAAGAAAGAGAGAGTCCCATAAAGAAAGTCCATGAAAGAAAGAGGCAGTTGAAGAAAGCCCAAAAAGAAAGAGGCAGTCCCATGAAGAAAGCCCAAGAAAGAAAGAAAAGCAGTCCCATTTAGAAAGCCCATAAAAGAAAGAGGCAGCCCCACGAAGAAAGTCCATGAAAGAAAGAGGCAGTTCCATGAAGAAAGCCCATGAAAGAAAGTGGCAGTCCCATGAAGAAAGCCCATGAAAGAAAGAGGCAGTCCCATGAAAGAAAGAAGCAGTCCCATGAAAAAGCCATGAAAAAAGAGGCAGTCCCATGAAGAGAGCCCATGAAAGAAAAAGAAGCAGTCCCATGAAGAAAGCCCATGAAAAAGAGGCAGTCCCATGAAGAAAGTCCATGAAAAAAGAGGCAGTCCCATGAAGAGAGCCCATTGAAAGAAAGAAGCAGTCTCATGGAGGGGCCCATGAAAGAAAGAGGCAGTCCCATGAACAAAGCAGATAATATACGTCTTATCTTCTCCTTGACCTTGGGTAAGTACGAGCATTTAAGACTACTTCTCATCACCCCCGACCACTCTCACTACCCTCATGGTGACGGAGTGCACGCGAATGTAAAAATATCACCGCAGTCTTGGTTTGAAGTTTCAACCAATGATGCAGTGGAGATAACGTATTCGTTTTATGGGGGCGGCATTTCATATCGCATTTTTTCTTCGTGAATGTAACATTGGATTTTGCAATTATTTCGAATTTGCATATTTTTAATTTTTTTTTCTGCAATTGTGCAGACATTTTATCCCTGCATTACCCTGAGATCATTCAGTACAGTTTTGCAAATGTAATTTACTGTGGCTGCTTAGAAAATGCTTATTGGAAGGAGGAAACTTCAACAATAAAATATATCAGTCAATCTCCTCCGCACACTGCTGCTGTGTGCTTGTGTGGAATTACACAAGCAGGGCTTGACTTTATCTAGAACAGGTCCAATATGGGATTCCAAGATGTTGGGAAAGGAACGCATTGCAGTTAATGGGGTTCAGGCGGGCAAAAAATTGTCATGCCTTCAAAGTCACAGCCCTTTCGCAATTATGAATGCGAGAGTTTTTCCAAGTAATTGCTGAGAAGAACTTTCGCTCTTGCGTCTCATCAAGGGCCAGGATTCCTGCCGATGGTGACCAACGGTGAGATGCGACCACCCAGTGTTGCAAGCGTTAGAGATAACACGAGGGAAAATGCTGCAAAGTGTTCAGGGAATCATCAGGATAAAATTTACATTTACTGGGTATGATGAGGAGGAATCTCCAATGCTTTTTATGCATATGGTATTCAGCACTGCTATACTGCACTGAAATGTATACCGGAGTATTGTGACCGCCGACCGCCGAACAACAACCCGTTGTGAGGACGACTTATGTATGCAGTCACACCGTATGAATTCCTTTTTATTCAGTTTTCCGAAAATTTTCGCAACAAATTCGAATGGCTTACCTTGGTGCATGACCAAAGTCACCTCCGAAATAATCAGTCATGGCAAACATCTCCTGTCCAGTAGCTTCGAACTTTTATTGGTCTGTCAACTTGGCATCATTTCTCCTTGTGGATCACCCTTGTGGTTGACAATTACACTTGGGCTATTCCGTTACATATCCTGGTGTTTTGAGCACATGCGCCACGATGAACCACACTTCCACTTCACAAGGAAAGGCACAATAATTGATGCCACCACGCGATCATGCGAAGAATGATCATTTTTCTTAAGGCACGAACTTCGCATACACAAGACTTCAAGGCTCATTGTGATCAAGGCAGCGTGATCAGTGCCATAGCAGCTATGATTGGTGATTTACACAACCCGCTAGAGGTGGTTTTGAAATCGATTAAAAAAGCACTGCGAGCAATCACTTCACTGGCTCGTACCACCTGCAATTGGCACCTATTGGCACCTCTTTTTTTCGTAATAAATGACCGGTACATCCAATGCGCTCCAAAGCCGTTAGCCAATCTGTCCGTTCAAGCCTTCACTTACGGAGTTGCGGCAACAACAGAGACGTATCAGCATTTGATATTCTGTCGAAACATTCGCATTATCCAACGCAGACCTATAGCAATGGACCTGTGGTGCCGAGGAATAACCCTTCAAGCGCCCACATTTTAGAAGCAACAGAAATGGAATGAGTCTGTATTTTTTGACATTTCACGTGTTGAAAAAGCCAGGGCTGGGAAATCAAAAAAAGTCCGAAAAATCGTCCGGTTGCGGAAATCGTTATGCAAGAAACAGCCACGAGGTGCGAGTGGGCGCACAACACGCAGGGTGTTACAAATTAAGGGACAGTCAGCTGTTCTGACTCCTTAATCTGTTGGTATAAGTTTGGCTAAGTGCGGAACAAAATCGTATATTTTTGTGGTATATAGGTGCACGATAGCGTGATCTTTACGTATAAAAAAGCATGAAGGCGAGAAATGAGTAAGGCCTTCCGTGCCATATAAACATTTTAAAATTTGTTGCATGCAGGTGAATTACTCACAGGCAAAGTCCAATTGACTGGAGGATTCACATTTAATCAAATGGGGCTTTAGATTGTTGCGAAAAAAAACACATAAAAATTAAAGTTCTCCATTCTTTCTGCCACAATTTGACATGATTTGGTTTATACCTCGACAAAAAAAAGTGAAGGGAAGAAAAAGTGTCATGAACAACAGCACATTTGAAAACACTCGGAAGCTTACAACACGCAGGCCGATGCAAAGTTAACCGAATGCGTTGGCAAAATGGCGTTTTTAGAATGCAACAGAATTAAATTCGAGCAAATATGCGTGAAAAAGGGTTTCCTTTTGAAACAAGGAAACAAGAAGAAAAACAATTTGTTGAGACCCGCAGACATGTTGAAAACAGAGTGATTGGAACCGATTTAACAAAATACACTTATTTTAACACACCCTTTAATCCTAGGGGCTTCGCCCTGCGGCCCTTCGGCCGCTCTCATGGCCGCTTCGCGCCACTTCCTGAATATCAGATGCGCTGTTGTTTCCGGCCTAGAGGTTGTGCTGTACTTCGTTATTCACATGAACTCCTCCAGACAATTCAGTTTTTCCGAGTTTTGGCTTGCTTTGTTCTGATTGTCATTTTGACATCCCCAGAAACTCAACGGCTTGACTTTTCCGCGAACTCTGTCTCCTGATACTTTTCTTCTGGTGTGGTTCCTTTCTTGGATTGGATTCTAGTTTCTTGTGTTCTCACTACCTCTCCCCATCTATCACTCCGTGTCTCCTCTCCATCACCCCATCTTCCCTCCACCATCCCTCTCCTTCTGTGTTTCCTGTTTTCCTTCTCATCTCCCTCTCACTTTTACTCCTGCCCTCCAACCTCCCCTCTTTTCCCTCATTTCTCCCTCTTTTCTTGTCACTGTGTCCCTCTCTTCCTTCCTCCATCGTTCGGTTGCCCCCCGTTCCCTCGCCATCCATCCCTCTCCTCCTTTCACTATCTCTCCCCCCTCTCAGACATTCGCGCTCTGTCCTCCATCTGTCTGCCTCCCTCTCTCAATGTCTCACCCCTCTCCCCTCGGCTTGCCGTATTCCCCGTCTCCAGTGGCGCCGACACTCTCTGGGATTCGGGGGATGAGACCACAAAGGGCAACAATTTTTCGTAACAATGGAGGCATCGCCGGAGAAATGTGCAGGGAAAAGGGCAATGTCGTTGGTCCGGGGGGATCGGGGGGAAGGTGTCCCCCTCCCCAAAGGGGAAAAGTTTTTGAAAAATGGAACCTCAAGAGGTGCCAAAATGCGCAATTATTGAAAAAACCTGGCATAGCTTTTGTCGCAAGCACCATCTGCACGCCCCGATTGAATTGACCTATTGAATTGACTTCACTCATTGGACTGATATCCACGATTTTATTTAATTTTGTTAAACAAATATTGCATTCGATAGCGCGTTTCTTCATTGCAGATTCTATTCCAACTGGAAAGAGCATGACACAAAAATTGGCAAAAATGACGATTGACAAAATTATTCGCCAATTGAGGGCATTGGGGGACCATTAGGTATTCAAGAAAGTTATTTTAACGGGGGATGAGGCAAGGGCCAAAATCCCCCCAGAATAGCCTTTCCATTGTTGGGGGATGCATCCCCAACCC
>JASGXE010015728.1:0-11576 GCA_030068105.1 Sinentomon sp. SZTP_YWyxl | reverse complement strand
CTTCAATTTATACTGGAAACGCAGTGTTGTGAAATTCAAAAAACCAACTCCGTATTCCCCGTTGGGACTCAGCTTCAGGTTCAGCACACAATTCAATGGATAGATTTGGTTTGCTAAAATTTTCTTTTCTATGAACAACGCTTATTCTATTTCCATTGTTGCATAAGGTGCATCCGTCTGCTGAACTGGCTGATGAGTTGACTCTGAATGTGAGTTGCAATGAGGAATGCGGACGCAAATCTGTCAACATTATCGTGAAAATGATGCCTGGCTGCAAACGGGGAAAAGTGAAACTTTAATTTCTACAGCACGGTTTTGCATCGTAGATTAGGTTGCGTACGCCTACCATAGCAGTTTACGAGAGAACAGGCAATTATCGCAGAACCGATTTCCTGTGCCGTGAAAACAAAGTGCCCTGTCGCATAGAAAAAACTGAAAACTTTAATTTCTATAGAAATTAGTATGACAGTTTATTCTTTCCGCCGGTTCTTGAAAGAATAAATGCAATCGTTTCTTGAAACAAATGTTTTGCTTCGTGGAACCAATCTTTCAGAGCTGCTGCAGAAAAATTTCCGCTTCAGACAATTGATTTATCGAAATCGAAACTGCGAAAATTACAGGCATCGGTGGGAACTTTAATTTCTGCCGAGTCGCATTTTTTAAAAATTCTATACTTGATTTTCTTGGCGCTGCGCATCATTCATTTTTCATCTATCGATTATTTTGTTGGTATTCATGTAAGAATTTGCGTTCGACATCCTCATGCGAATGTGGGTGCCCGGATCCAGCGAATGACGGACATAGGCCTCCCGCGTGTTCGGTAATTTAACATTTCGTTTTGCAATGATAACAATATCCTTTTGAACTGCGCAGGATGAAGTCCAGTTTTTGCTTGTCCTCATCCCATCCTCATCTTTCGGTTCTGTCCTCGTTCTATCCTCATCCGGATGAGATATCCATTTTAAGAAATATAGGCCTACCCCGGTAGAGGCTAAATATCGACCTCAAGAGTCGTCAGATTACAGAAAAGCCCTCAAATGACTGCCATGAATGACGACTACTGCACCTTCATCTGACAACCTTTACATGGTCGATTTACTGTAAATTGCTCGTAATTTTACGGGTAAAGGCTATCAATTAACGACCCATGGATCGCATTTTGTCTATACAAGGGTCGTCAGATGAAGATAATATGTCATCATCTGACGACCTTTGCATGGTCAACTGAATGCTTTTGTGATCAGCTCACGGCCTATGGGCTGTCATATGACATCTCGATCATCGCCCATTGACGGTCTAAAGGTTGTCAGTTGACAAGAAAATAGGTCGTCATCCATGGACAGTCATTTGAGGGCTTTTTTCTTGTGAAGCGATGACTTTATTTTTTTCAGTGTTGGACAAAGAATGTGTTTGTTGTTGAATAATTTTTTTTTTGGTTTTGCCCTGCTCCCGGGATCGGATCCAGCACCTATGCCTGGCTTGACGCGCGCTTTGAACAGGGGATTCATTTTGGGGGTACGGGAATTTCCCTCCAGCAGAGAGACTGCACCATGTCGGGAGGCCAGTTTACAAACCCTACCGCAACTTTAGACGGCAGGCCGGGGCTCCCACCGAGGATTGTTTTGCCGAGAGGTGACAGGGTTACGTCAGGTTCAGACAGCTTCAGGTGTGAAAAAATTGCTTTTCTTTCTTGCCAAAACAGGGTCCCAATCTATAGCATTCTTGCACCAAACGCTCTCTGCCATCTCAAGTCGCGGCAGGGTTTGTAAATCCGTGCGACCGAAGGCCGCAACTGAGAACACAGCGCTGAAAAACGCGGTTGCGCTCAAAACCGAATTGATTTGTTTTTTTTTCTTTGCGCCATCCTCCCATCTCTGAAAAAAATCAGCATGAAAGTTTTTTTCCTCAGCAGCCGGATTGCTGTTACGCATTTGCTTCTTTAAATATCTGTCCTGCAACATTTATTGATGGAAGAATACAAGCTGGATTTTGCAAATTTTGAGTCCTTAATTAATTTTTAAAAGCTAATTCAAATGCTAGAATTAACCAAGCAAGTGCGTTACATGCGTTTGCATCTTCAAAGCTTTTTTCACTGAATTCAGGGTTGTTTTCTCCTCAAAGCTTTTGCTTGGGGTGAGGTGAGCATAGGGGTCAAAAATACACATGTCTCACGCGCAGTGGCAAGTCCAGTCTCTTCGGAGGGGGCGGTGCCACGCATGGGCATGCTTCTGGAATGGAATCTTGGGAAGATCCACGGCAGGTTCCTACTAGTGGGTCTCTATGGAAGGAAAAAGAGGGACAACTCCCGCCAGCTGATGGAGATTCTCTGATATCAGATATTTTGGGGGCAACATCTGGTGCAAAATTATGATTTTACCGAAAAAATCTGCAAAAATCACAATTTTAATTTTTGTCCCTCGGGTGCGTCGCCACCTCTGCCCCGCTGGATCCGCCACCTGCTTTCAAGAATGTGAATGTGGATACTTGCCGACAGATGCAGGTACGAGGCCAGACCGGTTTAGCGCAGGGCCAACCCTTTTTTAGCACGGGGCTAAATTCCGGGGCCAAACTCATTTATCACGGAGCTTAATCCATTTAGCACGGGGCCAAACCCACTTGGCACGGGGCTAAATCTCTTCAGCACGAGTGCTAAATCTCTTTAGCACGGGGCTAAATCTCTTTAGCACGAGTGCAAACTTTAGTCTCGTGCTTACCAGTCCGAGTGCTAACTTTAGCTGTGCAATCCATTTTGGCCCGAAGCCTTTGCGCAGGGACAACAAGCACTGGGCCAACTTTGGCTCTGAGCTCACTTAATTGGCTCAAGGCTGTGCAATCAACCGATTGAACGAAACAGCTTGACCAAGCTTTACAAATTCTATCAGTCTTCGTAGCCTTCGTCCACGAACTCCTCTGCTGTCACACCCTCCATGCATATCATTTGTACTTCTCTCTCTGCTCATCTGTAGTTCTTTTTCTCACTATAGGAGAAGATGCTCATTTCTCCTCAGAGAACCAAGTTTCACCTTTCTCGATGAAGCCCTCAAGGTAACATTCTTCTCCTCATTTAAATCCATGAAATCACTGATTATCTCTAGTGACCCAAAGGTCAAACTTGAACGAACTCCTCCACCCCCTAGAAGAATAGAAAAGAAAACAATCAGAATGACAACTTAAATATTTGCACGTCACACTGTTCGCGATCTGAGTTTGCTTTTTTGTTGAGTCTGGAACTCGGAAAAGCCAGGGAAAACGGTAGCATTAAAAGGGTAATCAAAAACCCGGGATTTCAGCGCTTTTGCTTCAATCTTCGGCATCAGACGGTTGTGAACGTGTATACTGCATGAGTCAGGCACTTTTGGGGATGTTTGCATGTATCCTAGTGCGGCGTTTGATATGCTCGCACATGACAAGAAAAAAAATATCGATTTTTTATACCCAAACGAATACTTATACTTGTCTTCCCACCAGAATCCCTTATTGTACTTTGAGGAAATGCATGCATGGCTCAGATTCTCCTTGGTATTGCAACGTACTTTCTACCCTAATCAAATAAAATCAAATCAAATCAAAAGGACTTTATTTTCAAAGAAATGAGCGACCTTTAGCATACTGCAACTTATGTAGGTACATTTTTGCATTAAAAAGGAAAGAACGGTAAAAAATCCAAGCGCAATAAGAAAAACCAAGGACATACAAACATAACCTTACCTTTTCGACTCCTGCCTGACTGTACACACGAAATCTATAGATTTCGTGTGAAAATCAGGCAGGAGTCGAAAATATGGCTCAGCAGCCCTTTTAAATGCGATGAATACTCGTTTCCTTCAATGGTCTTCAATACCTCAAAAACTCTCCAACAAGAAACCGTGTAGTCAAATCACTCCTATATATTCTATAACCCTATCACTCTCAGATCAGCAATATCGAGATCCTATACACCTGTTTTCAATACACAACAAATAAAGAAACAATAACAGGTAAGTTTTACACAATATTCAGAGAGAACATTTTCCAATCACGTCACAAAGTGCTGAAAGGAACAGATATCATTTTTTCAATACTGAATACTTCAAGCAAATAATCACTCTTCAACATATCCTCTGGGACGGTGAATTATCAGTTCAGCTTTTGACCAAATCCCTGAATTCCCCCTTTTACTACGCCACATGGGCACTTAGAGTCCCACAAACCAGGTCAGCTCCTTGACGGACCAACACTATCTGTCCAGTTGACCAGTTTGTCTTGCTCCTCCCACAGCAAACACCATGAATTGATTCAGATCAAGTGAGCTTCGACCCCATTCTTTGGGTCAATATCTTCTCAAACATAAACACTCGACTGTCCGTTCCAAAGATAAGAGCTTATGCTCTCCGATCTCCAGTAAACGACAACTTGTTGACCTTCATTCACAAACCTCTTGTGTTGCTGGTCTCCATCTGGGCCTACTCCTTCAGTCCCATTGGACCCGACCCCGACTCTTGTCTAACCTTCCAGCAAACAGGATCGTTGTCCTATAGCTTATTGGAAGTAAGTTAGGTAAGTTAGAGGGTCACATCTGGGTTGCATTTTGGATGTTTGAATGTTTTGCTTGGCTTAAAATTTATGCTTGATTCACATTTATTTTCCTTTGTTAAAGACCCGGATTCGATTGACGGAGACAGCACACCGCCTTATTCGCCAGGAATGATGACGCCATATACTGCAGGATTAGAAGGTCAGCGCATGATAACGTCTAAATTTTTGGCGTTCCGCTAATTACTTGGCAACCTTCTCATGTTCACTATTTTTGGTTACGGCTGGGATGGTTCGTGAACAATTTTTTAGAGGGGGGGCGTGCCAGCGTCAAATTTCCCGACTTCTGAGCAGATGAAGAAAGACGACGACGTAAAAGCTGTTTGCAGATGAAAATGAAAAAAAAATTGGAAGATTTTGGAAGAGATTTTTTTTAATTTACCCAAAAAATTTAAGGGCAACGGCAGAGGATATTTGCTCTTCACTGCAAGTAAAAAAATATTTTTGAAAACAAAAATGGAAAAAATTCACTTTTTGTCTGGCTGGCTTGACGTCATGCGGGCTTGGAATTTTTCACGGGTCTATGCCACTAGTTTGGAAAGCGCAATGTAATAATTGAAGCATTGAACAGCACTAACGTGGCAGTCGGTGCAAAGCATTCAGGCTAACGAAGAAAAAAATCGATTTTTTTGCCAGGCAGGTTTGATGACAAGTGGGCCCAACACTTTTCACTCTGTTGCAGGCCAAAGTGTAAGGCCCGCTTGTCATGCCAGACTTTGTTAACATTTACGCACTCCACATAATCTACAACTTCTACACACGGTGATGACTGCTGCTGTGGCTGGGAGAAAGAAAAATCTCCAATCCGTTTTTATGCAGGCAATTTTGCCGATGGAGTGATGCGCCGAGAAGCATATGATGAGTGTTTGAACAGTAGAAATCTCATTCAAGTCCAACGGCGGCCCATGTCGTTGTTTTGGCTTTTTTACATTAGCAACAAGGAACAGGACAACTAACATTGCAATAAATGTGCGGAATGCTCGTTCAGGGCAGTAGTATCTGAACTCTGTTCATTTTGAACAGCATATGGAAAAGCTCATGCGATTTGTTTTTGCGCTCAGCACGCTCGAATGGGTGAAATTTGGTAATGTACTCCGAAAGATTGCTTGACGTTGATTGTGGCGCTTGTCAGACTAGGAATAATTTTGCTAGTGTTTGTTCGATTGGATCATATATTGGTGGTTGGCACACCACCATACCCCTCAAAGAACGTCCCTGGCGATAGTTTGCTCTTGCAATCTATCGCCAGGGTAATATCTAGAGGAAAATTATAATATAAAATATACAAATATATTTTAAATAAAAAAAAATATATATGTAAATATAAAAAATATAAATATAAAAATATAAAATATAAAATATAAAACCAGGAAATTCCAACTCTTTCCCTTTGCCACTGAACTATTCCATAAAACTAAGTCAGCGAAGAACGGATAACGGCCTTGCAATCACTGCTCCGGTTTGTAGTACTAATCGATTTTTTAATTCCTTCTTCCCCCGCACTATTAGAGATTGGAATTCCCTTACCTCTGTCTCCCCCACAATTCTAAGGGCTAAAGCATCCCTGGGTGTCGCACCTCGCATCAATACTTGAGACAATAATTTGTTAAGTCTTTTTTTGTCTTTGACCTTGTTTTTAAAATTTATGACAATCGTTGACTCGAATTTTGTTCTCGTTTCTGCCACCATTGCCTTTGTGGTCAGTTTTGGTAAATAAAATACGATCACTAATGACCAGAGGTTATCAAATCAGATGGAAAAAGGTATTTATACACATCAGTAAAGCGGCTTAGTAAACATGTCAGTTAAAACGTCACGCCCATAAGGTTTTATATGCATATTTATACTTGTCTGCAAACCATGTTGCTCTTCCGATAGAATGAAAGCGTTTATAGAAGTTACAAAACTGGAGACAACTTTTTCTGCCACAATCTCCAAAAACTTGCCCCCTATACCCCGTCTAAACAGATTGTAGATCAGGCCGGCATACAAAACAGAAAAATTGGATGCCGGAATAGATGCCCACATATTTTCTCCATATGACACTGTTAAAATTTGGTTGCGACATGCGCCCCCTGCCACTGAAATTTATTTCGCCCATGAACATTTTTAGCTGGATGCGGTTCCTGTTCTCCAATTTCCATTCAAGACACTTCACGATGACGACGAGCATTTTTTTGTATTCTACTAGATTTTTCGCACGGAATGTTTCCAGTAATTGATATAAATAAAGCAAATGAATTTAATGACGTAAATGAAGTCAATGAAGTGAATGAAGCAAATGGACCAAATGAAGACGCAGTGTCTACGTATTCAAAAGAGACCACGAGTGAGAAAGAGTTGCCTCACGACGACAGTTCTTCTGTAGCTTCTATTCCGATCGTGTATACACATGATTTCATTCCGATAGTGTTCCAAAGCGATTTTATTCCGATAGTTTATGATCCAAATGAACCGCTTCAAGACATAACAGGTTCTTAGCATATTAACTTCCTATAGCAGAATCTTTAACAACGTAAATAGGCTACCTATTACTAAATAGGAAGACCTCTGAAAAGGCAACGACCTTTTGTCTTTTACTACTTTGAGCCACGCCAGAGGCAAGTAACATTATAAAGGGATAACATTTGAGATCAATGCGCCAGAGGAGGAGGTCGACCTATTTGCAATACTGTGAAGCCGATCCAAAGCAGAATAGACAAAGCCGCATGAATGAATTTTTCATGACAAAACATTTTCTAAATCACTGAAAACACCGAACATCTGTTTTTCCAACCATAGTCTGAGAAAAATCTAATGGTGCATTGAGAAAGTGAATCAGGCGCTGTTCTCAAATCATGATGGTGTAGGGGGATTATGCCATTACAAACGGCAAAGTTGATGTTGAGAGAAATCTAATGGTGCATTGAGAAAATGAATCAGGTGCTGTTCTTAAATCATGATGGTGTAGGCGGATTATGCCATTACAAACGGCAAAGTTGATGCTGAGAGAAATCTCATGGTGCATTGAGAAAGTGAATCAGGTGCTGTTCTTAAATCATGATGGTGTAGGCGGATTATGCCATTACAAACGGCAAAGTTGATGCTGAGAGAAATCTAATGGTGCATTGAGAAAGTGAATCAGGTGCTGTTCTTAAATCATGATGGTGTAGGCGGATTATGCCATTACAAACGGCAAAGTTGATGCTGAGAGAAATCTAATGGTGCATTGAGAAAGTGAATCAGGTGCTGTTCAATCATGATGGTGTAGGCGGATTATGCCATTACAAACGGCAAAGTTGATGCTGAGAGAAATCTAATGGTGCATTGAGAAAGTGAATCAGGTGCTGTTCTTAAATCATGATGGTGTAGGCGGATTATGCCATTACAAACTGCAAAGTTGATGCTGAGAGAAATCTAATGGTGCATTGAGAAAGTGAATCAGGTGCTGTTCTTAAATCATGATGGTGTAGGCGGATTATGCCATTACAAACGGCAAAGTTGATGCTGAGAGAAATCTAATGGTGCATTGAGAAGTGAATCAGGTGCTGTTCTTCAATCATGATGGTGTAGGCGGATTATGCCATTACAAACGGCAAAGTTGATGCTGAGAGAAATCTAATGGTGCATTGAGAAAGTGAATCAGGTGCTGTTCTTAAATCATGATGGTGTAGGCGGATTATGCCATTACAAACGGCAAAGTTGATGCTGAGAGAAATCTAATGGTGCATTGAGAAAGTGAATCAGGTGCTGTTCTTAAATCATGATGGTGTAGGCGGATTATGCCATTACAAACGGCAAAGTTGATGCTGAGAGAAATCTCATGGTTCATTGAGAAAGTGAATTATCTACTGATCTTAAATGATGCATGCTTTGTGGGGTTATGCCATTGCAAACTGCAAAGTTCATTCTGAGAATAATAGCGGTCCATTGAGAAAGTGAATGAGATGCTGTTCATGATGGTGCATGCTGGCGAGATGGATTATGCCATTGCAAACTCGAAGTTTGATGCTGAGAATAATCTCGTGGTGTTTTGAGAAAGTGAACCAGCTGCTGTTTTGAAATCATGATGCATGCTGGTACGAGTTGGAGTATTCCATTACAAACTGCAAAGTCGATGCTGATAAAAATCTCAAGGTGCATGAAGAAAGTGCATCAGTTGCTGTTCTCTAATCATGATGGCGTAGGCGGATTATGCCATCACAAACCGCAAAGTTGATGCTGAAAAAATCTCATGGTGGATTGAGAAAGTGAATCTGTATGTAAATCATGATGCAGCTGGCGAGATGGATTGTGCCACTCCAAACTGCAAAGTTGGTGCTAAGAAAAATCTCATGGTGCAATGAGAAAATGAATTGGCGTAAATAATGATGAATGCTGGCGAGATGGATTATGCCATTAAAAACTGCAAAGTTGATGCTGAGAAAAATCCTTTGGTGCAATGACGCATGATGACGAGATAGATTATGCCACTTCAAACTGCAAACTTGGTGCTGAGAAAAATCTCATAGTGCAATGAGAAAATGAATTAGCTGCAGTTCTAAAATAATGATGCATTTCTGGCGAGATGGATTCCATTACAAGCTACAAAGTAGATGCTGAGAAAAATCTCATGGTGCAATTAGAAAATGAATTAGCTGCAGTTCTAAATTAATGATGCATTCTGGCGAGATGGATTCCATTACGAACTACAAAGTTGATGCTGAGAAGAATCTCATGGTGCAATTAGAAAATGAATTAGCTGAAGTTCTAAATTTAATGATGCATTTCTGGCGAGATGGATTCCATTACAAGCTACAAAGTTGATGCTGAGAAAAATCTCATGGTGCAATTAGAAAATGAATTAGCTGCAGTTCTAAATTAATGATTCATTCTGGCGAGATGGATTCCATCACAAGCTACAAAGTAGATGCTGAGAAAAATCTCATGGTGCAATTAGAAAATGAATTAGCTGCAGTTCTAAATTAATGATTCATTCTGGCGAGATGGATTCCATTACAAGCTACGAAGTAGATGCTGAGAAAAATCTCATGGTGCAATTAGAAAATGAATTAGCTGCAGTTCTAAATTAATGATTCATTCTGGCGAGATGGATTCCATTACAAGCTACAAAGTAGATGCTGAGAAAAATCTCATGGTGCAATTAGAAAATGAATTAGCTGCAGTTCTAAATTAATGATTCATTCTGGCGAGATGGATTCCATTACAAGCTACAAAGTAGATGCTGAGAAAAATCTCATGGTGCAATTAGAAAATGAATTAGCTGCAGTTCTAAATTAATGATTCATTCTGGCGAGATGGATTCCATTACAAGCTACAAAGTAGATGCTGAGAAAAATCTCATGGTGTAATTAGAAAATGAATTAGCTGCAGTTCTAAATTAATGATTCATTCTGGCGAGATGGATTCCATTACAAGCTACAAAGTAGATGCTGAGAAAAATCTCATGGTGCAATTAGAAAATGAATTAGCTGCAGTTCTAAATTAATGATTCATTCTGGCGAGATGGATTCCATTACAGGCTACAAAGCAGATGCTGAGAAAAATCTCATGGTGCAATTAGAAAATGAATTAGCTGTAGTTCTAAAATAATGATGCATTCTGGCGAGATGGATTCCACTACAGGCTACAAAGTTGATGCTGAGAAAAATCTCATGGTTCAATTAGAAAATGAATTAGCTGCAGTTCTAAATTAATGATGCATTCTGGCGAGATGGATTCCATTTCAGCTACAAAGTTGATGCTGAGAAAAATCTCATGGTGCACTGAGAAAATGAATCAGCTGCTGTTCGTAAATCATATGATGCATGCTTGCGAGATGGATTATGCCACTCCAAACTACAAAGTTGATGCTGATAAAAATCTCAGGTGCATGGAGAAAGGTAACGAAATGCTGTTCTTAAATCATGATGCATGGTAGCGGTGGATCATTACAAACGGAAAAGTTGAGGCTGAGAAAAATCGACGACTGCAAGTACAGCCCGACGGAATAATCAATAATTTAATTTACCTATAAACGTAATCATTTGATACTCCTTAAAGTTTTGGAAATTTTCGAACCTCGTGGCTCAGTCGAGAATTGATGTTTTCGGTTTTGCTCACATTGGCAACAGGGACACTTGACATCATTGCAATTGCTCAGAATGCTCGCCCAGAGCTATACCATCTGAAGTTGTTCATTTTGGAAAACAAAGGGAAAAGCCCAGCACACGATTTTGCTATCTGAACATCACGGGTTGACAAAATTCGGAAATAGGTTCTGAAAGATAGCTTCACGTTGATTGCGGCCGTTTGGCAGACGATGAATTAATATGCTGGTTTTTTGTTCGACCAGATCGATTTATTGGTGGGTGGCATACCACCATGCCCTTTAAAGAACGTCCCTGTAGATAGATTATAAAAAATACGATCACAAAGATCAGAGGTCATCAAATCGGATGGCAAAAGTTTTTTTTTTCACATCAGTAAAGCAGCTTAGTAATTTTTCCTTGCCTGTGCTCGTAAAAAATGCTGGATTACTGGGTGCTTGGGAAATCCCCAGATGCTCAAATTGCATTTTCTGAACCACGAGCTCATTAAAGTGTTTGACGTTAGTGAGCTTATGATTCGGATTCAGTTTGATCATGTGTTCTTTTCGATTACCAATAGCTGTTTTTCGGACCTGAAACTTGCTCTCCTGTTGGCGCTGTTTTTAAAAGAATGAACTTCCTCCAAGCGCATGAATTCCCCCTTGGACCTCTGGATAATATGTGCTGTAACCCCATGCAAGAAAAACCAACCAACTCCTTGTCATTGAGCATGTTTCGGAAACTCCATGAAAATGTTGCACAAGGGAGTGATGGGGCAAACAAAACTGATGGCAGCTGTTCAGCGACAACTGGATCCGCAGGTTCCGTTACTACATGTCCTGTTGGGCCATTAACTCCGCTGGCCAAAACGCCAATTTTCCCTGGGAGTGATGCATCAGTTTCCGCAGAGGGTGATCGGTTAAAAATTCCCCCAAGAAGAATATTGTAAACTCAGAA
>JASGXE010015727.1:0-10851 GCA_030068105.1 Sinentomon sp. SZTP_YWyxl | reverse complement strand
CGGGCCCTGTCCTACACGTTGGCATCGGGGAGCCTTTTTTTGGACTCTTCAAGAGGTGCTGCTCTCAACTGCTCTGTGTCCTTATTTCTCTTTTGTTTTGAGCTATCTCTTCTCGTTCGGCGTGTGGGCCCGGTCCTGCACGTTGGCGTCTGCACGCTAAATTGCGCGTCGCCATCTGGGAGCCTTTTTTCTACCCTCATCGTCGACCGTGAGCTCGTGCTCCAGGGATTAGAGAATCGCTTTAGAGAATTCTGCCCTTAGCCCATCTTTTGGTTTATCCGTCTCACTTCCCCTATTGTCACTACTCAGGTATGGCTTAAATCCTAAAACGGTAATTTTTCGAGATTTTAACACTTTCGACAAATATGATTATAACTATGAGAAGGTAAGTTTTATCGCCAGATGATCAACTAAATGTTTCACAGAAAAGAAAGCAGATCACAATTCAGTGTCGCAATTTCGCAGAACATTCCTTTTACTTGCATGTTCTATATTCAGTTCAAATTATTATGAAATCGCAGACCCATTCGGCAGCTCTTACAGAATTCAGTGAGTTTTATGTTTTACTGGTCCGCACGAGTTGGTGTTTGTCCATATACAAACCGCACCGTGTGGCAACCAGCTTGACCTCAAGCTGGGATGCTATTTAAATTTCAGTATTTAGCCACTTACACGTCATCACTGGCTGCAAACTTTCACCGTTTGCCACGATGTACCAGTAATATCGGATATACAAATTTATATCAAGGCTCGATTTTCAGAAAACCAAGCACGAATAAATCGCCAGCGAAAACTATCACTTCGTTTTGAAACCTGCGGCACGAAATGGCTGAGGCCCAGTGTTGGTTGGGCAAGTGTTTGGTTTTACTTCAGTTTTCTGTTGAAATCAAAGCCTTATTTAGGCTATGTGGATTTTTAGACATTTGGATTTGGTTTTCATGTTCATAATATCGAAGACCAGTGCGAAGAAATGTGCAGCGACCTTTTCGTGCCATCTTTGAACAAACCTGAAGAATGTAACACAGTTCTTTATCTGAAAGTGGTGACTTTGTTGGCCCAATATTCTCAAGCTGACTGGTAAATTTTGAGCTAAGCCCCTCGTGCAGTTCAAAAACAGAAATTCATTATTCAACCTCTAAATTTTGGAGGGTTTCAAAAACACAAATAACTTGCTGCTTTTCTCTTTTATCTTTTTCGCTTTTTCCTTTTCTTTTTGTCTCTGCTCATCAGACATCATCCAACACTTACATCAGAATCATACTGATCTCGTAGTAAAATTTGTGGACCCGATTTTATCTTCCACTTGCAAAAGACCTGAGTATTTCAGGCTATATGCTCAACCCGAGACACTGCACCGATTCACTTCGGATCAGCACACTAAGTTGTCTCTCACATTGTCCTTCCATTTTTGGTCATTCTGCCAGGGAAAAGCCACTTTGACCAGGCTACACGCCGTATTCCAACAAAAGAACTCGTTTCACCACCTGCACCAATGCGTTCATTTTGGTGTATTTTCATCCCGTGTTGTGTCCTTTCATTTGTGCTCATCCCTTTTCTTTATGGAGTTCAATCCATGGTTTTTATTCTTTTTATTGTTCCTTTTTATTGCTTAACACCTTTAGCTATTTGCTGTGTTTCGGAGATTTATTTAAAAAGGCACCTTGTTGAAACCTAACGGCATTTTAGTCATAACCTTCTCGTGGCAGTAACCTCACGGACGCCACACTTCAAAAAATATCCACTCAAGACGTTGCATATGCCGAAGACGAGGGCACCTCACCCGTGTCAACGTGGTTACAAATGTTTTAAAAATGCTACAAGATTATTATTTATTCCATTCTAGTCAAATAAATTCATTTCTAGGCATGGAATGAATGGAATGAAAATATGCGCCTTGCATAAATCTGTGGGTCCCATATTGCATTGTGTGTTTCGTGTCTGCAAAATAATTCTAATCCACAAAAAAGTTTATTTCCATCAGTAAACTGCATGTTTTAGCGACTGCATGTTTCATGCAGTCGCAAACAAAATCGGATTTTACTGTAGGCTATGTACAGTATATGTAACTATAAAACTGAGCACTACGTATAAATGGGCGTATATGGTAAGCAATAAATGCGGCACTCCAGCATGGATTCCCCATCTTCGCCGCACCATATCATATTGCTCTTTTTACGCACGAAGAGCAATAAGCACCAAGCAAATGAAGGCGTTTTCATTCACAAAAATATAATTCGACCAGTCAGGACGCGGTTCTGCAGCAATTCACTTCCGCTGCCATCATGCATGTTTTTCAGAATAATCACCTTATCGTCGCATGTGCTATTATTATTATTTTATTATTATTATTATTGTCACAATACTGCTACAAACTTAGATGGCAGCAGACGTGGAACAAAGTTCCGAGTCAATTCAGTTAAAAACAATGTTAGTCAATGAAAAGTTAAAAACGAGAAGTCAAAAATGATCGAATGGAAATGGGAAGGAGGAACAGAAGATGCATTACGTTGGTGTGACGCCAAGGGATGCAGACGTTCTCCGTATGATGGGTGAGGAAGCAGGCAGTGCATTCCAATCGCGTATGGTGCGATAGAAAAAGGAATTGAAAAGTTGATTCGAGGTACAAAAGGGAGCAGCGAAGGAAAGCCCATTGTCTGTTCTGCGCTGGTTGGGTTTCAATGCATAGCAAGATGGCATGGAGAAGTTGTAGGAATGGGTAAAAATATCGCTGAAAAGTTTTATCCTGCGGTCTCTCCTCCGCGATGCCAGAGAAACTAAGCCAAGGTCCTTCAATAGAGCGGAGACGTGCGAAAATGATCCAGTTATTATACGAGCAGCTCTTCTCTGGATCATCTCGATTTTTGAAATATCACACTGAGTAATGGGGTCCCAGACAGCACAAGCATACTCCAGAATTGGGAGCACTAGCGAATAGTAGGCTTTGTGTTTGGCTGTTCTGGAAGCATGTCGCATATTTCGGGATATGAAGCGAAGGGTGCAACTAGCTTTCTCACAAGTGAAAGTTATATGGTGTTTCCAAGACAGATTGGATGAAAAGAAAACCCCTAAATACTTAAAATGGGTGACAGTTTCGATCGGATGGCTATCTATTGTATAAGAGAGACCAAGAGATATGTTAGGCGATCGGGAAAAAATCATTGCTTTGGTTTTCGTGGTGCTGATCTGTATTCCCCATACGTCACACCAACGAGAGACCTGGTTGAGATCGGTTTGGAGAGCATCGGAGTCGTCGGGTGAGTTAACTACTCTATAGAGTACGACGTCGTCGGCAAACAAGCGAACACAAGAAGTGAGATTTTCTGCTAAATCGTTAATATAAACCAGAAAGGCAATTGGGCCAAGGACAGTCCCTTGCTATACATCGTATGCGGATGGCAAACGGACGTGCTTGCTTTTAAGGTTCAATTTCATGTGTTTTGTGGTACATTTCATGGTACTCGTACATAATTTGAATGAAAACCGCTGGAAATCAAGTCGCGATTTGTCGAGAATTGTTAATGGTTCAGCGACTATTTATCATTTGAGAACTTGGATTTTGGGGTATTTGACTTGGATCGCAAGCTACCCGCAAGATCGCAAAAGGCGATGGCACTGATGTAAAGGGTGAACGGCGAAAATGGAAACGATAATTGCACCTCTTTTTTGGTGATGCTGACGTCGGGGACGGTCGACAGCAGACGCGCCATTCGGGAATTTTTTTTTTCAATGTTTTTCGGTGCGAAAAAAAAAATAAGTTTTGTTTTTATTGTTTTCAGCGGGAATGACAAAAGTCCAACGAGCAAGTGCCTGCATCTCAACGGCAGGGTGTTCGGATTTTGCAGAACGTGGACTTGGCCGGAACAGGTTCGCCGTAATGTGAAAGCCCGCTGCATCAAGGCTGTCATTTTGATATACCCATTTCACAACATTCACGCGTTGCTCCACAGTCAGACGATTCATTCTGACGACCAATGCTGCTTGCAAGCGGTTGTGATAATGTCGCACAGGAGCAGTTGTCGACATCCACTGCCTGGACAGGACCGGACTGTGGGCGCACCAACCTTCAAGTTTTTATGTGCGCAAGGAGCAGCAAAAATTTTTGCCCCTCTCCATTCCCAATTGAGTGCCCTCATCGTGTGCCAGGCAGAATCACCGGCCCACCCTGTTGCGATTGCATTGCCAATGTCAAAATGGATGTTTATTATTAACGAGTCATGCACACACAGACGGAACGCCGATAACATTTTTGAAAATTCTCCTGATATTGCTTGCTGATTAGCGGAGTCCAATCGCACCGCAGGTGTTCGAAAGCAGAGCTACGTCTTTTCAATGGACACGGCCACTTGCAAGCAGTCTTTTTCGTTTCCTTTTTCGCCGTTCACCCTTTAAATATTTTTTTCCGTTGGTATGTGTTTTATGCGCATTGGTTGCTGACAGTGTCTCATTGAATTTAAAACTCATCCAGCTTAATGGGAAACGTCTTAAATCATGACTTGATAAACATTTTCTAGCTAGACTATTATTGGACAATCATTCTGTAGTCCTCATTTTGTGGACCAACTTTAGTTCATTGCAACAACTATAATTTTTGTGACGCAGCTTATGTTTTAAGTGTCTTGGAGAATGAGAGGTTTCGTCCCTGGAGTCCATGTGTATTTAAAAATTAATTTCCGTATGAAATCTTAACTGTTCTTAGGGCCTACACATATTTCCTCACGATGGGGCAGGAGGGGAAAATTCGCAAAATCCACCTACACAAAAACATTGTTACCAAGAGATCGTATTCTATTATGCCGACATTTTTGTGTCCTTGTCGATGTTGTTTTCTGAATTCCATGATGAATAATCTTCTTTTATGCCCAGTTTTTCCAACACGGATCAAAGTGGAGATGATCTGAGATCAATTATTGATCTCGGATCAGATTCTGATCCGAGATCAAAATGAGTTGAGTTTTTTTCAGTAATCTGATCCGAGATCAATTGATCTCGGATCAGAGACACTGATCTCGGATCAGAGAGAATTTCTGATCTCGGATCAGTTTCTGAAGCACTGTTTGGAACAGGCTCTGCATTGGAGTTCACATGCGCATTTCGCGTTGCCATGACAGTAGAGAACGCTTGCGAAGGAACGCCGTCAAACAGGGACCTTGTTCAAGCGCGTGTCGGCGTAAAGTGTAAACTGACATTATTGAAAGTTTTCGACGACCGGGGGAAGTAGCGCAACGGTAGCGCGTCCGACTGTGGACTCACAGATACCGGTTCAAACTCAGCTGAACGCAAAATTTTCCAATATTGATGTGTGATCATTTGGCTGTTGTTTTGGAAGTGTATGGGTTTTGGCGAGCTGCATGATAAATTTTGTGAACTTTGTTGCAGTTGTCGTGTCAATGTTGAAGATGCTGAAAAAAAGTTTGGCGCAGTGAGCAGAATTTTCTTGCCTTTTTCGTACCTACTTATTTTGCGCTTCTTCTTTCGGGTGCAGTTCTAAAAACTTGACATATCTGGAGGAGACCAAACTCGCGGACGTGATTTGCTGCCATCATTAGGGAGACGGCAAGGTCGGTCAAGTCAATTTGGCCCTTCGTTTTCTTTCATTTGAAAAGGCTCAGAAAATGAAAAAAATGTTTTCGATCGGTGAACAAGACACACTCTGTCTTCATACATCATGGGAACCATATAAAAAAAAAAAAATAGATAAAAATTGAAAATTTTATGAAATTTTGTAGTAACATAAAAGGGGAAAATGTGCAAAAAATAAATCGCCACAAGTGCCACCGTTCGGACTGAATGCCTGCAAAAACAACGCAACTCTGCGACCTACTGCGGCACAGTTGAACACAAATGCCAGTTTGATCCACCCTTGATCCGCCAAAAATGGAGGATCAGATTTGATCTCGGATCAGAGCCAACTGATCCGAGATCAGGACTTGAGCCACCTTGGAAAAACACACAATTTTGATCCGAGATCAGCCACTGATCCCGGATCAGTTTCGACAGCGTGATCTCGGATCAGATCCAAAAAACTCAAATTCGACTTTATCCGAGATCAGTGGCTCCTGATCTCAGATCAAATTTTGATCCGCGTTGGAAAAACTGGGCATTATTGATTGACGCATTGATTGTTTGTAATTTGTACCATTGGAATGTATGGTAATGGGGCAACCCAAAAATACAGATAATTAGATGATTGATTATTGATTGATTGATTGATTGATTGATTCTCGAACAGAGGGCATTCATCACCAAATGTTGAGTTTGCAAAGGCGAAACAAAGAAAAGACAAAACAAAGTTTTATATTTTCCCAACTAAACATAGAACAGTGTAACCAAATAAAACATTTGACTAACACTTAATTGTGTGCAATCGTTGTATTGTTTTCCTGCTGCCAAAACAGTCGTAGCAGTATTGCTTCAATAATAATAATAATAATAATCTCTGCTGACAAAATTCCCGCAGCTGTGACAAAAGAAAACATTGTTAGAAGTTTTCATAACGTCTGAGGCAAAACTCTCTCACAAACATAAGGGTTGTTTGCAGTCCCGCGCTGAAAAAGCTGCAATGACCTATATAAAGCGGCTTTCAAACTTGATCCCCCTTGGATACATCTAGGTTACGTTAATTTCACTTCCCCCCTTAGATTTCGTTAATGTCCCTGTCAGACGTCAATTACCCCAGACTGGAACAGTAGAAAAGTTTTCTCTTGCGACGAAGTTTCTCTTGATGCCTTTACTCGTTTTTCCCGGCCGCGCGCCCTCTGATCACCTGTCTCACGTCTGTCCCGCGCTCGGTTTATTCGGTGGCCTCAGCATGCCTTCTCAATCCCCCAGACGCCATTACGCGAGATCAACTTGGGCAGAATTAATTAGTTTAGTTGAGTTTAGGCGTTTTTATTTCCTTTCTTTCTTAACTTATTGTTTCTGTCTCCTGAGCTTTTTTCGTCGAAGTTTCCTCCAAAATACGCCGCCTTCAAGTTCACTAATGATGCTGTCTTGGGAGAATTCTATCACTTTATTTCTGTACAAAATTGGGATTTTTTGTCTTGGCATCTCTGATCCTTGGACAAGGTGGCCCACACGATTGGCTGAACAAAGTTAGGATAACATTCCCAAAACGTATTTATCCAAATTTGCTGCCCTATTTGTGCCTTTACAATAATGCCCGGTTGCACCAACGTGGAACAAGCTTTGATCTCGGATCAAACACTGATCCGAGATCAAGCATAGGGTTTTAACATTGCCTGATCCAGGATCAGAGCTAAGGTTGACCGTAAAGGCACTGTTCAATGATATCAAGAAATTGGGCAGAGGATATTGTTCCAAAACAAATGATGGAAATGAAGGAACAATAATTGAAAACAAATTGAAAATTGAAAGAGATTTCTTCCAAAACAAAATGAAATGTTATATTTCCCACATGTAACAACCACTTCCATGGGATGAAAGCAGTCAAACATCGACTGAGAATAATCAATGTCACACCGAAGTGTTTTCTACGGCACTGAAATAAAAATGTCATAATAATGATAATTAAAATACCAAACACCTTTTCATTCTATCACGCCTTTTTCAGCACCCCCTCTTGGAACTAGTGACGCAATTCCTTCCTCTGCTGGGCATCCACCGGCAGTGTGAATAGCGCTTGTTTTGATGACAAGATGACAAGATGTGCGGGAAAGCCCCAGGTGCTGACTTGGCTTCCGAGTTGACTTGGTCCGACTCACCTCGATTGCAGCATGGACGGCTTATCTGCGTTCCCTGAAATGTTTCTTCTTTTGGTTCGGTTATCAGATTATCGGTTTCTCCTAAACGAAAAACCTGTCAGGGTCAAGAAAAATCCATAACCGGTCAGTGCTAAAAATTCTTCAATCCAATTTCAGAAGTTTAAAAGATAAGGTGGCTGATTTCGGCTCTTTACTTGAATTGCATGAGCCCGAAATTGTGGTCTGCACTGAAACATGGCTTTCTCCACTTGTTAAAGATTCAGAAATTTTCCCCCCTGACTTTAATGTTTTCAGAAGAGACCGAAATGATGGTGAAAGATGCGGAGGTGGTATCTGCGTAAAATCCTGCTTAAATTGTACGGTCCTTTTCTGCCACCGTTTATGAATTTTTGGTTTGTCTAATTTCTTCTGAAAATTGTTCTTTATGCTTTTTACCTCGTGGCGGTTTACCGCCCTCATGATGTAAATGCAGTCTTATTTGATGCCTTTGACGAATGTCTCAATGGCCTTAAATTACTTGAGTGTGTTCGCAAGCCACTTGTGATTCTGGGCGACCTAAATTTGCCAAGTATAAACTGGAAAGCTGGGAAGGTTGAACCAAACCCGTTGTATGGGCAAGTGTTAAATTTGTCTGCTCTCTCGTTTGCATCCAAATATAACTTGTTTCAATTCACAAACGCTAACACTAGATCGAAAAATCTTTTGGATGTGTCCCTCGTGCGGCCTACGGATCTAGTTCTCAATTCATCCGTGGAAGAGGGTATCTCAGATCACAAGCTGGTTTTGATGGAGTTAAACTTTTCTAAGCCCAAGGTTGAACGCACAAGTAAACCTGTTTGGCTGTATGATCAAGCTGACTTGATAGCTATGTCTAATTTTCTTCTATCAAAATATGACGTTTTTCGCTCAAATGTGCATCCAAATTCTAACGATGTTCTATGGGTTGTCTTTTCAAATATTGTTAGGGAATCCATGGAGCTATATGTCCCAAAAAAGCAGATATTCTCGGCTGTAAAACCTCCCTGGTTTACAAAAGGTCTCCGTCATTCAAAAAAGAAACTGAGAAAGCTCTTTCGCCGAAGGGGTCGTTCAGACCAGTGTGCTGCTGACTACAAAGCAGCATTTCGTGACTATGTTTCCCAAAAACATTCAGCGATAGAAAGCTTCCTCAGCTCCTTTCATGAAGGAGGGAAAGTCAATTCCAAGAAGTTTTGGAAATTTAATAAGAATATTAAATCCAATGGGAATGCTGTCCCATCATTGTTTGATAATAACGATGATCCTACCTCATTAGTAGCTGATGCGGCTGGTAAAGCAAATCTTCTCAATTCGACATTTGCTAAAGTGTTTAATAAGTCTTCGTTTTCCATACCTTCGTTTGTTATTGATTGTAATCCCTGTTTAGAATCTTCATCTATCATTTCTGAAACTGCTATCATAAATCGCATTCACAAGATGAAATCTAAAATTTCTGAAGGGGAGGATTTTATCACAGCCCGATTATTAAAGCAATTGCCATCTGTGTTCAGCAAATTTCTGTTGATAATTTTCCGCGCGTGTTTGGACTTAGGTGATATTCCAATAGCTTGGAAGCGGTCCCTTATAGTTCCCGTCTTTAAAAAGGGTAAAAAATCAGACCCGTCAAATTATCGTCCTATCAGTCTCCTGAGCACATGTTCTAAAATTCTTGAATTTCTTATAGCGGCACACATTCGGGAATTTCTTGAACGCAATAAAGTACTTTCTCCTGCTCAACATGGGTTTAGGCATGGCTATTCGTGTACGACCCAGCTTGCAGCTTTCGTGCAAGAAGTTTCCTTTGTGCTGGATTCGGGATCCCAAGTTGATGCGGTAGCTATTGACTTGGCTACCGCAGGTCAATAGATTTGATAAAGTTGATCACAATTTGCTTGTCCACAAATTGGCCAATCTGCAACTTGATCCGAAAATTGTTACCTGGATTGGGGATACCTTAAAATAGGGTTACCAATAAAGGGGTTCCCGGGCCCCCAGCTGTCAATCAAATTCGTACACAAAGCCCCGCCCCTTTTTTGGCACTCCCGATGTACAGTGTTTCCGAAATTGTGTGGACCATTGTGCGAACTTGGCCGCTATGGAAACAGCGCTGGAAATGTTGGAGCCACGCACGTTGATGAGCGGGTGTTTGAGTAACCGTGGAGCGCGCCCCGTCCGCAGGGACCGCCCTTCAGCGCCAAAGCCGTGTGACGCAATCAAAGGCGCAATGAACGCGAGTTTCGGCATTCAGGACAATCCTTCAGCGTGAGACAAAGGGATTGGGCTTCGGTCGTACAGTGTGCTTAAAAATTTTGAGTTTGGATTTCGAACAATATTCTTGTTTTCACCTTTACATCTACGGTTGTGTCAAGGGTACGTCCTTCCCATATGCCCAGTTTACCAAAACCATTTCGTCGGTAATCGGGACTATGCTCTTTACTTCGACGTTCGGGTCCTGCAGCAATGCGAACATCCGGTCGGGCTCCTGGATATACGAGCACTGCGCAAGGTCAGCTCTTTGAGCGAACTTCCCCCAAAGGGAATTGAGACAGAGTTTGGCCAAAGCTCTTAAACCAGGGTTCTTGGCGATACAAGACAAGTCCAGGTCGACGCCTTCCTTCTCTTTGTATTGCTTAATGTATAAGTCAATCTTTTCCTGGTCTGTGCATTCCGCAGGAAGGCCCGAAGCTTCCTGTTTCAGCTTCAAGAAAAGATTAACATATCCACTAAACAATCCACCTTGTCCGGAAGTCGGATCGTACTGGGTCGTTTCGTATTGCCAGAGCTCAAAGGTCTCAAGAAGCTTGTACCCCATCCGAACAGCTTTCTTGACCTCGTCGGTAATCCATGTTCCTGTGATGGTTCTTTGCTCTTCCGTGTGCGTGCAGGACTCTTGATGTTTTTCGTGAGCGCACGTGCGGCACAGAGGGAAGAGCAGGCGGTTGTCATGCCTATACGGTAATACCGGGTGGTACAAATTCTGAGGGGGGAGGACGGTGCACTTTATGATTCCTTCTGATTGTTCTAAGGTCGGGAAATTGTCTATGTATACTTTGGGGTGCTTGATGGCGTATTTTCCTTTTTTATTTATGGTTGGGTACAGTGAGGTGACGTC
>JASGXE010015726.1:0-10780 GCA_030068105.1 Sinentomon sp. SZTP_YWyxl | reverse complement strand
GGAATGCTCCCTATCAATTATGCCCCACCTTTACTTAACACACTGTAGATAGATACCAAAAGTAAATATCAATATAAAAGTAAATGGCACTATCGATAAAAAGTGTAAAAATTAAAAAACCATTGATGATTTGCCGCTGTTTCACTTCCTCTTGACCTGTGCAGCTCAAGTTCAAGTCCTCTTATGTTATGCAGTGGCAATGTTTGCTGTTTAGTTTTAATCACAAAATAATGCACAGAAAATGATGATAGGTACACAATATTTATGTTGATGTAAAATGCATGAATTACATGCTCGTATTTATGAATACGAGCATGTATCATTCTGCACAGTTCTGTTGTCTTGAAGCCGCATCTGGAAGAGATAAAGGGAGCAGCAAGCACGATGGATGCTCGATGGAATATGGTTGAGGCATTCTTTGTCACAAGAGAAGAAGAGCTCAATTATTAACCCGAACTGGACCCATCCCATTCCACCATTTGCCTAATCTGATCTGTCTGCATGCTGTTTTCTGTTTGAACAGGATTTAATAAGTGAAGATGGACAGGCTGGGGATGAATGATGTAGCTGTTGTTCACAACGATTAATTTCAGATGTGGTGGGTGTTTTTGGCTCGTATTTGTTTCCATTCTCTTTTTTTAAACACGACAAAAGGAGCAAAGAAACAACCGAGTGTTGCTGAAAAAAAAAGAAAAGGGAAAAAGTGCAGCTCATTCTGAATCTTTCGACAGGTACGGGTGGGTGGCTGTGTGGGTGGTTCTTGATTGAGCTGAGCTGACTCAGGCTGTTGTTGTCATGCATCTGTGAGAGAAATGAGAGACTGTTGATAGCCACCCCATCCACTGATCACAAGACCACAGACAACACAAACATGTCCAGATGTGGGGCAACTGATAAACACAAGGAAATCATCAGCACCAAGCATAGCATCTCATCTGCATCACAATAAAAAAAATGACAATAACAACTGCAAAAGGGGAAAAAGAACCAGCAAGCAGGATGGCATTGAGAATCAATCAATTTTTCAGGGGACACAAAACAAAACAAAAAGATGGCAGGACCAAACACTATCGAAAACGAAAAAAGGCCAGTCAGTGAGAGAGTGAGTGAGAGGTGGAGGGAGAGGGGAGGGAGAGAAGAGGGGAGTGACTCTGATCAGAGCAGACTGGACCATTTGTTATCTCTGACGTCACTGACAAAAGGCAGAAACACAACACAACAGAAATGGGCGGGTATTGAAATGGTAGAGAGAAACGAAGAAAAAGGTGTACCGGTCAATGCAGCATTTTGGTCTCTGGAGAAGGGATAACGGGGGGAGGGGGAGGTTGCAAATCGAGAGAAAAATTTTCTGATCAAGACAAGACCTTGGGAGAATTAATTAAATTAAATGGAGGAAGCTGACATTTTATGGAAAGTCTCGAAAGTAACAAAGACAGAGATTTTAATGGGGGGGGGGGGGGGCACCAAAAGTTTAATAGGGGGACACCCAAAATTCCAGAATCGACATTTTGAACTCTTCTTTCTTTTAACTCTTATGCAGGTGGCAGAAATTAGAAGAATCAGATTGCAACAAGGCTTCCTACAGGTGTCAGAATTTGAGCTCGCTTGTTGAAGGGAATCTTTAATTTCTGCATCATGGATTTTTTTCTTCCGCAGCCACAATACACATATGGCATCACAATAAGACGAGTTCATGCAAAATTTCAGTCCTCAAGATAATCTGGTTCTCACGTGGCAGTCATTTCAAAAAAAAAGCATTGCGAAAGTTGGAAGCGATACCCACGGCATTGTGTTCAAATTTCTTAACTTTTAACACTGTAAATAGGTACTAAATTTGATGAAATTTCAAGAGAGTCGTAGTTTCAAAACTTTGGCTCATTGAAGGAGGTGTTCTGCATGTAAAAACATGACAGCGGTGAGTAGGAAGCAGGTCATTTCGGTTGTTAGGGTCAAACGACGTAAAGGAAAGGAAATAGAAAATTCCGACTCTTCATCACTAGAAAGAGCACATTTTTTCATTCTGGGTGTGCATTTCAAGGTGATGCAAAAAAACAAAAAAAAAAAAAAAATGGAGAAGGGAGAAAGATAAAGTTAAAGATAGACATTTCCATTTGCTCACTTCTCTCTCTTTTGAAGTTTGGTCACATTCTGAACAATGCACAATTTCTGGACATTAATTAATTCCGCAATGCACAGATAAGCCAATTCTGAAAACAGATCTGAAATTAGCAATGCTTTGGCAATCAGAGACCACAATAAAACAAAAAGACAAAAAAATCAGTCATTTTTGGGCGGGCCCCCCAAAACCCATGTTCATCATTATTGCTTGCAGTGTTCAGAAATGAGTCCCTAAAACACAAAACCCTGATGATGACTTAAAGCCATGACAACAAAAGTGAGAATTATTTCCTCAAGTCCAGCCAGCCAAACAACCAAACAAAAATCACAATCACAGAAAAGATGAGGAAGGAAACAAATCAACAGAGGCACACAGAAAGTCACAATGGCATGAGAAACAATTAAACTCTACAAATGACAGAAAAACTTCTGTCATCCGTTTTTCCAATATTGATTGCAGTCTTTGTGAGTCCTGCTTTCACCCACATCTCTTCTCTTGTCCATACCATTCCATAGGCATTGATTTTGGTAATTTAATATGGTCACAAAATGGTATCTACGGTACCTATGCTAATAAAATATAAAAATGAGTAACAATCTAGGTATCTAACAAACTAGCTCAGATACTGTAGGCTAACTGCCAACTACCTGCACACTAATCAAAATGAAAAGTGCTTTTCAAAATGCATATGAAAAGCAGAGCCATGACGAAAGAAATGCTCGTAGGCACATTCAGAATGGCAAAAGTGAAAAGTGAAGCAAAAGCCAGACTGACAGAAGTGAAAAAAGTGAGGAAAATAGAAACAAACAAATGACAGCAAGTGACATCTAGATCAGCCAAAAATGAAGGTGCAACAATAAACAAAATACGTACCTTACCCTCACATGTTGTTGCAACGTGGTACATAGGTACTTGGTCTTCTGATCACAGAGGAAAAAAAGTTGAATGGCGGAGGGGGGGGAGGGAGGGAGGGTAATGAATGGCCAACGGGAGAGATGTTTTCTTTCCTTTCTTGCCTGTTGTAGGTACCTACCCCTTGTGGAGCCTTTTTCTTTGAAATTGACGAAAGCATCATTTTAATTGATTTTTGTCTAAATCAATTGCTGTTCATGAAATACCTGTTGCACGTTAACTTTGTTCAGGCAAGCAACAGGCTCACCATCCCCAAAATCCCCCAAAAACAGGCAGTGTCATACCACCAGTTGCAGTGTGGGTCTCTGAAGGCAAAACAGGGTCATCAGACCATCAGAGAGGCAACGAACGAACAGAAGCGAATGAAATTTCACAGGAAAATGCTGAAAAACTGAAATAATATGAATGATGTCTTTGCCTTCCTTCGGCTTAATCCACTTAAAATCCACGTAAAATTTGGCTTAATCCACTTAATCCACTAAAATACAATCCTATATTTGCCAGTATATATGCAGACAATACCCATAGAGATACATGCCAACAACTTCAAAGGAAAAGGCTGCAGGTACCTACATTACTGCCATGGATGGGAGGGAAAGTACACCAACTAACATGGACATGGAAGGACATTGATGAAATGAGGTAGGGAGGGAGAGAGAGCAGAGCAAGAAGAATGGGGATGAAAATGGGAGAGAAGAAAGTGAGACCAAAGAAACACTCGGAGCTTAAAACTTAAGACGAGTTGGTCCTTCATCCGAATGGATTGAACGATTGATGGAAGAAGGCCTGAAGTTTTGTAGGGGAAAGAAGGTATGGGGGAACAGGTGGTTGGCAGCAGCCAGGGGAAGAAACGTCAGTCAGGGGAGACAGGCTGGGAAAGGGTCACTTTCGGTATCATGTGATCAATATGTTCTGACCCCTGTTCTATAATGTCCTGACCACGAACAGGACAAGTACCTACCCATCGATGAAGGAAAGAGAGAAGGAGGGAAGGAAGGAAGAAGAGAATGTGGGTAGGTATGGTGGTATAACAGTTATGCTGATGATACACCCCCAACGAAGGAAAGGGGATGGGGGGGTGGAGAGTGTAGCCTAAGAAGAGAAATTGAAATAGTAGACTTATGTTCAGCCACATTTTTACGTTGAAAAGCAACAGCAACCAAAACCAACCCAAAACAAAAAAAAACCTAACCCCAAGGAAGAAGGTCCCAAATTTTTTGGATTTTAAGGAAGTGGAAAAAAAAAAAAAAAGGTAAAAGGAAGGAAGGAGGGAAAAAAAAAAAAAAGAAAAGGAAGGAGAGAGAGAGAGAGAGATGAAGATGGGATAAAAGACAACTTTGGGTTGTGGGGTGGTAAAGTGGTTTCATCTTTAAGTAGGTAAATGGTGAAAATTTACCTCACCACTCCTGAATTGGCATTACGACATCCCGTACTGCACTGATAAGATAGTCTCCACTGAGAGAGGCCCACCACTTCGCAAGCAACAAGAGATTTCAGAGCTCAATAACAAGGCATATGGCTTCCTCCTTCCTGGGTTTCCTCCCTCCTGGGTAGTGGGTAGGTGTGCTACGAAATATGACGGTACGGTGCCTTTGATAAAACAGGCCAGCTCACAAGAAAATGACATCACGTTAGTGGATGCTCTCTTACATTCTTTCAGATTTTCTTTCTATTGGTGCAGTGGAAAAATCTGGGCGACAACCAAAAGAACTTCAGGGGACCCAGAAAAATGACAATAATTATTGTTTCTCATCTGATTGGGCTCATTTTTGGTGCGCAGGATGGATGGGAGACGGGAGTCAGTTTGATAGTCCTCACACAAACGTTCAATGCCTTAGGACAGTTGGCTCAGATTTGGGACCCATTTATCTAAAACACATTTGCGCAACTTGAAAACAATTTTCTGTTGGTCTGAGCAGTCAGTTTTTTTGCACCTTGTTCATGCAAAAAGGGTAAAAATTGGTCGAAAAATGGCATCACAGAGCCAGTTTTTTTATGTCTTTACCCAAAGTGAGTGTTTCGCAGCTGAAATGAGATTTGCACCAGAATGCGAGGGGAAGTTTTAAAAGGGCGATTAAAAATGCCAAAGCTCCAGAAATAACAAAATCCAACTGTCAAGCACTTCTATTCTAAAAAAAACCTTTCAGGGTTCAATTTTCAACTTTCTGGAGCAAGAATAGCCAGAGACATTCCATCTGCAATGGTAATATTCGTTCGAGGGGTCCCTTGGCCTTCGGCCGGGTTCACCCCCTGTGGGAAAATCCGACACCTGAAATTGAGAACTTTTCAGCTTTCCAACAAAAAAAAGTTCCATTAAAATCATGTGGCAGAGCACAACGACCCAACATTCAGTTCAATTTTATTTTCCTGTTTTCCTTTGTCCTCGCATCGTTCACTGTTGTGTCATCTGTCAGTTGTCACAGCTCAAAATGGCCGCCGTAAGTCGGTTTGCATTCTCTTGGACGCAACAGGTATGCCCGCCATCCTGGAGAGCATAATAAAGCCGATGATGGAAAGAATAAGATAAAAGGACCTAACTGGAACAGAGGGCACAAGCTTCATTCACACAATGCCCATCTTCTTCTCTCTTTTCATTTGTCCATACCACATTCGGTGTGGCGGCAACGGCATGACACACACCTACCACATGTTACAATGCTGGTGAGGTAAGAATGACAGGTGAAACAGACGCAGCATAAATTGAAGACAAAAATTACCCCCCCCCCTCAGGAAGAAGAGAAACAGGCACCAGCAGAGAATTTTTAGCATTCCGTTTTTTGTTTGTTCTTGATGCACAGACATGTTCTTGGTTTGAGCAAAGCAGGGGAACTCAACGTCTGGAGATGATGATCATTCATTAAAACGTAACACCAACACTCAACAGCAAGAGAGAGAGAGAGAGAAAGAGCTAGAGAGAGAAAAACATTAAAAAGTCATGATCAGAAACATTGTTCATTCAAAAATGAAGAAATTTTTGGAAAAAATGAACAAACGTGCTTGCTTGCTGATGCATGTTGTGCAAAAGTCAACAGAGAAAAAAAACACCTTCCCAAAAAGACACAAAGAAACAAGAGCAGAGAAGAAACGAAATGTTGGAAATTGACTGTTGTGTGTAATAAAATACCACAAAACATGTGTTGAAATTAACTTACAGCTGAACCGGTCGTAAAGTTTTTGAGATGTGCAACATTTCGCCCCTGCCAACGTGGGGCTTCCTAAGGAGACACCAGCGAGTGCACAACTTTACGAACGGTTCGGCTGCTAGTAAATTTCAACGCTATCTTCTGTGATTTGCCTGTTCGAGATGCACGTGCTGAAATAGTCATAAAATTCCTAAATCATTCCACATTAATCAGAGAGAAAAGAAAACACCAAGAAAGAACAGAATAAGATCCAAGTGGTAACGCAGGCCAATGAATGCACTTGAAAAAAGAGCACACAGATTTAGAGTTATTGAATTTGTGCTGTTTAACAAAATGCACAAGCAAAGAGAGGAAAAAAATTAAATGCTGTTGAACTTGAAACAACTACCTAGGTACCTAATCAAAAATTTAACTAGAAAAAGAATAATGAAAAATGTCCTTAAAGACATAAAAAAGTCTTTCTAGTTGAGGAAAAGAATAAGCCGGACTGAAAAAAGCAAAATGGACATTTTTCCGTTCAGTTATGTATACCGAGGTGGCGAGGTACCCAAACCGCATATCGCAACAACAGACAACCTAATGTAAAAATAATGTCCAATTGTTAAAAAGAGAGCAAAAATGATACTGGCTAGTGGCTAGATCTAGCAAGGAAACCAGCTTTGGTACCCATCAGCATCACCAAGTACCTAAGTCTCTAACAAGCATCATCATCACCATCACCATCACTGGTCACTGCCATTTTTAAAGCAAACTCGCACTGGGTACACACACAAACACGTTCGATGATATGCTCAACTCAAAAGCACACGTGACACCATTGCGTATCCGATCATCTTAAACAAAAATGACACATAGGCAGAGAGCATGGCACACACACTCACCGAGACAGAGGGAAGGAGGGAGGGAGGGAGAGATAGAGAGAAACCAACACACACAGGAGGAGAGAATCAGGTAGCTCCTCTCCTTGTAAATTTTACAAGAAGAGAGTGAAGCCGGCCAGGCAACACACAATGTGTGCCTTGTTCCATGTTAACAGCAACATGTCATGTTTCCCAGGAGTTTGGACACCAATGATGTGAGTGAGTTCTGGCAAATAAACCACAGCCGTGATAATTCCCACTTTTTTTACCAGTGTCTAGTTATTTGATTCAGTTTTGGCATTTTGAACAAAAAACCTCCTTGCCTGGCCAATTACCTGATTGCCAACAAGTTTGAGATTGGAACTGCCAATGACAGCTGACTGACAAGCGTGCTTGACAAATTGATGCTTAGCATGGTGTACCTCTTGCCTCAAGTACCAGACCAGGCTTTTTCCACTTGTTTCAGATGGCCATCCACTGAATGATAGTGATTGATCTTCAGGGGGGAGGGGGTGGGGGATCAGTGGGAGTATAGCCACCCTCCACAACCTAATTCGGACCGAATTGGCATTGCAGAATCACCTACCCTCCACTGGTTATGTATTTCATTTATGACACTGGCAGGTTGGCAAGTGTGCTGTTTTGTAAAGCGGTTGTTGCTTTTTCTTTTTTTTTTCTTTGAAAAGAAAATACCAAAATTGGATTCACCCAACAGCAACGAACCTAATATTCTTTCTCCACACCCCTGTCCTGTGATGTTATTATATTGTCATTCATTGGTGTAAAAAAGAAAAAGAGGAAGGGAAAGAGAGTGTAGGAAGGTGAGGTGACAAAAGTCAGACTTGTGAAAAAAAACAATGGACCAAAACGACAGACCGCATCAAGGTGCATCCACAAAGCAGCCGCATTACACGAAATTTCAGCGTCAATGTTAACCAGCAAGGTCATCTACCAAGCCAATCAGGAAAAAAAGCACCTGTCCCATAGTTTCTGGCTGGATTAACAACACCACTCCCTGGGGAAAAATTGTCACGCAACAGATGATATGACACTACTAGCTTGCCAAGCTCACACTAGTACTTTCCTAGTACACTAGTACTTTCCTTGGCACGCTCCCACTAGTACTTTCGACCACATGATCCAACCCCATCGTCTTCTTTCTGTTGCAAAAGCAGAACTTCCACCACACAAATCCAGACTGCAAGAAACAACTGATGCTATTTTGGTTTTGGACCTCAATCACCCAAATCAGGTAGCGGTTGCATCCATGCAATGGATGGAGGGAGGTTTGCCTTTCATTTCCATTCTGAAACACCCCTATCCACCTGCTGTCCGCACCTGAAGGTGTGTAATGAATGGCACAGTGCAAAGTCCACAGTCAACGAGGGGCTTTTCCCACTGCAGGCACTGCTTCTGTGAACAACACACAATAATTCAAAGAAAGAAAGAGAAGGCGGTTTCTCTAATCTTGGTAGTTGAGTTGTTAGTTTAGGTAAGTAGTTGAAAACAACGATGAAAAATTGTTGAAAACATTATTGAGAAAACACAAATAGATAAAGTGCTTAATAAAAATAATAAAAAAGAAGAGACAGAGAGATTTAGAAAGGAATCACAAAACGATGAAAGAAAAAACATTTTGAAATGAAGATGCAGGTGGGGGTGGGGTGTGGGCTGGTCAAGCTGGGGGGAGCGGGGGCAAGGGCAAGGGGGATACAATGACATGAGCAGCGTTGCATTGGAATTCTGGCTGACTGTGTGTCCTGTCCAGATGAGAAAAGTTGGGACAGTGAGGTCACCTTCCACAGTTGTTGTCGTCCAGCCTGAGAAGTTGTCCAACCTGTGAGGATTCTGTGAGGTTAACCAGCTGCAACGCAAGACCCAAAAAGACATCATTACGGGTCCGAAATTGTTGGGGACGGGGATCTGTCCCAATTAATGGGATTCCTACAACAACTTCATCCATTTTCCAATCCGATTGAGAATAACTATTTTTGCTGGATGTCGATCGACAAGAGAGAGCATCGTCTTTTTCAGAAAAAAAAAAAACAAGCAAGCCTAACCAACCAACCTTTGATGTCGTCATCTTCGATCGTCGCACTGCTGTCGGTCGACTCTTTGACCTGTGACCCATTGCCCTTCTTGGCCACCATACTGCGACCTGGGAGACAGAGACCAGAAAGAGTTTGTTAGCACAAGGCTCACACGGGTCACCTTTAATAATTATCATTCATTTATGGTGGTTTTTTGTATTACATTACATTTTCTCTGGCTGACATAGAATCGAATTGATGAGCAAGTTCAGGGCAGGAGTAAAACAAGGGGGGAGGGGGATAAAAACAAGTGTTGCTCCTCACGAGGCTTCAATAGCCGGGCCGATGTTGAGAACGCAAAAAAAAAAAAAAAAGAAAAAACGTTTGAGCTGCCACAAAGTTAGGGGCAAGCAGAATCAGAGTCAGAGATGTGCAGATTGACAACCATCAAAACTTGAGGATACCTTATGAATGACGCTTGCAGTGCATTAATTTTTACGAAAATCCATGAAGGCCAGGAGAGGGAAAGGGGAGAAGAGGGGAATGAGAGGAGAGGGGAAGGGGAGAAGAGGGGAAGGCCAGGACAGGGGAAGGGGAGGAGAGGAAAAGGCCAGGAGAGATGCAGGGGAGGAGGTACCTAGAGAATCAGCAGCTGTGCCTGGAGTTGGGATGGAGTAGTGTATTTCTGATCCAAAAAAAAAAAAAAAAAAATCAAAATTGCACACTAACAAGAGAAGTTCCTTGTCGCCAGCATTGTTGTGAGGATTGCACCCTAGAAAAGGAGGAGAGAGAGAACGAAGAAAGGTGCATGACGGAAGGAGGAAAAGGCCTGAGAATAGCTGAAGGAAGCAACAATGACACTTCTGAGGAGATGCTGCATTTTCAATGAAGGATGCCTTTGCTGACAATAAGAGTAGGCCTACAATGAATAGCCTCTCATCTATCATAATCGGGTTAGTTATTAGAAGAGATGGGTATATCTCGCCACTCGTGTGATCTGCAGATGGACAGGCCAACCATTTTCAGTGCAGAAAACTGAAGTTGGGCTCTGTCCTGTCCTTTTTGATAAATGAGTCTCACATGGATTTATCTTAGCTTGGAAGACTGAGCAAACAATCCTATCTGGATCTCCAAATTTCGGACAGTGAGGGCTCCGAAGGGCCAAATCGTGAGGCTACCGAGGTCAAATTTTGCAAGAATGCAAAGGTGCCTTGGCACTAAAATTCATGTATCAGATTTTTGAAATGTATTTCTGGGGACAAGAAACAGGCTTTTGTTTGCGCGATTGAGATAATAAAACATGTTTGATTCTCAATAGGTATCTCATGAGTTCATGAAAATGGACAAAATCTGAAAGGTGAAAGGAAAGTCAACAAAAAATGAACATAGGATACAACATGCAAAATTTCATCTCTGAAGCTGTAAAAATGGCTGAGTCATGGATTCAATTTGTGCAAAAACATGAAGATGCAAAAAAATTAGTTGGGTGTAAAATTGTAGACGATCGCGTAACTTCAAATTGTGATATTGCGGGAACAATCACAGCCAAAATTCAAAAATGGGATTTTTGGTGAAAATCACTTTTTTCACCGGGAAAGAAGCGACCTTGTTTAATTAGAGTTCTGAGTTGGTGATGTGCATGAACTCAATTTCAACTCCATCCTGTGCTCTCTCGATGATAGGTAAGGTACCTCTCGTGCCCTCGAAGACACCTAC
>JASGXE010015725.1:0-16940 GCA_030068105.1 Sinentomon sp. SZTP_YWyxl | reverse complement strand
TTTTCATGTAAATTGGATCTTTGTGGAAAACACTGCAAATACATCCCGCGGACGGAAGTTTCCAAAATTTTCATCAAAAATACATTCAAATTCAAACTAGCAAAAATACAGCTAAAAGAGACAGTCAAAGGCAAGTTTTTTCCATTTTTAACTCTTGCATCTGAAACTTTTTTCCTTCCCTTTTTTCCTTTCCCCTTTTTCCCTTCCCTTTTTTCCCTTCCCTTTTTTCCCTTCCCTTTTTTCCCTTCCCTTTTTTCCCTTTTTTTCCTTCCGAAACTTTTTTTCCTTCCCTTTTTTACTGTAGAATAATGCAGCCGGTAAAAAATTAAAGCAACAACGCTTCCTAGAGTTGTCAAATTTTGACCTCGATGATGGAGGGTCTTTAATTTCTGCAACATTGAATTTTTGCTGAAATCCCAACAATGGCAATTTTCCATGCATGCGTATACTGGCGGCGGAATCAATGTACTCATACATGCAAAAAATTACGACTGTTTTAGCAAAAACTCCATGCAGAAGAAATTAAAGTTCCATTTTTATAACCGAGGCCAAAACCTTTCAGCTCCAGAAAGCTCTGTTGCAATCTGGTGCTTTAATTTCTACCGCCTGCATAAGAATAAAAAGAAAGAAAAAAAGTTTCGGAGGCAACAGTTAGATGGGAAAAACACATGTATGAGTAATCATTTTCCGCCGCCACTATACCTATAATGATTCCAAACTCTTTAACCATTCGAAGAACAAAAGTGCTCAAGTTTCGATGTTATGGAGGCCTATTCTGGATTACGATGCCCCCATAGGCCATGGATCGGCATTCTTGAATTCTCCTCCTTAATGGCTAACAGGAGCATCGCGGGTCAGCACGGGTTAATGCGATGATTGCACGGAAAGAAACCTGAGCGATAGATGTGTGAGTGATCCTTTTCTCTGTGGTTGGTTTCTTTTCATTCCGCCGCTACTATACCTGCATCAAATCCGCCACCGCGGTGCCAACCTGCAATTCAAATTTCAACAAAAAATAACGGATTTTTGAATTGGGCATGAATATTTGGAAAGCTAAGTTGGACCTATTGGTGGATGTAATGAATCCGAATTTGTAAAAATCATCACACAAGAATTTAGAAAAAGATCAGAAAATATTTTACAAACGCCCAATGAAATTAAAAAAAATCGAAATAAAAAATAATGTGGAAAGCGGGACCTTTATCATGCCAAGATGTAACAAAGCCGCAAAATAAAGCGGCATGTTTGGAATGACCATTTTTGCGAAACAAATTTCAGTCATTTTTGTCAAAGGATCACAAATAATTTTGTAATTTTTTCCGCAAGAGTGAGATGGAGCAGGGTTGAATTCGCAGAATTTTTAATTTTTTTTTTTCTTTTTCAATTCTTTTAAAAGCAAAATCTTTATTCGATTTCTGCAAGGAACCAAATTCGAAACATCTCGGCGAATCCAAGAACGATCTTTCCTATTTGTTGATAAATATAGCCTTCCCCTTCGTCCTTCCTTTCCCTTATTGGCCCTTTCAAGGGCAAAATGGTCAATAAAACCATAGCACGGCAAATCCTTTTGGGCATTTGGCAACCTGCCGATGTCGAACAGCTGATGGGGTCAACGTGGCTCAAACGGCAGTTTTTGCAAAGTGAAGCGATTTTACTTTTAAATAACTGGCCAGTTTAAAAAATGACTGATGCCTGTGGAGTCAGGTTAATTCTGGTCCCCAGGATCAGCGCCAATGCAGGAAAATGATGCAGGCCTTTGCAGTTTTCCATTCACCAGAGTTCAGTGCTGCGCCCATTCCCGCGTAAAACATCTCAGGTCAACTTCAGCCTCGGCAGGTTGAGGTTGGCAGGCTCGGTGCGGGGCAATCAAACGCCACATCTAAAGCCAGGATGGCCGCATTTCTTTGTTTTGCGGTTATCAAAAGCCAGGTCGATCCCCGGCTCGGCGGCTTCAGTTTTAGAGCCAGGCAATATTTCAAGAAGAAAAGGAATGAAAAAATTGAAAGATCAAAGTAAGCCCAAGATCATCAAAAAGTAAGACTTCAGGTCAAGCCTAAGTCTAATCCAGGAACTTAGGTACATCTATAAGGGCGGGCTCAGGTAAATGTTTATTTGCAGCATTTCACAGCTGAGCCCAAACCCATAGACACACTCCAATATGGTTGGTTTGAACAGGAGATAAAGGTGTGGTGGTTCGCAAGGACTTACTATAAACATCTGTCTTAAACTGGCTCAATTCAGCTTAGAGTTATTGAGCCGTTCTTGTCCTGGTAAAACCGCTCCAGAAGAAGCAGGTAATAGTTTGCCAAGGTTTAACCCTGGATTGCGTTTTGACACAAAGCTGCAGGGATACAACAAAATCCAGGTCTTTCTCCAATAATAAAAACCCAAAGTTAAAGTATTAGATCGGTAGGCACCTATGCACAGATATAAGAGAAAACGGCGGCGTATAACTAACACGGAAAGATTTTTGAATGTGGATTTACGAAAAACCCGGCAGATCACGACATAATCTCACACAAGCCTGGACGGGCTTAAAACTAAGACTAGGATTCTATATATCATTCCGCGCCAGCCAAGCCACCGTCGCCTGGATGGCATCAAACAGCTTTGGAGCTTTTTTGCACTTTTTTCTGGTGGGATCCCCGACCTCTTCCATGGGGTTTCTTTATGGGGTTTTTGGGCTTCCGCGCACATCCACCTGCTATTGAGTCGAGCTCATGATCCAGCCTTCATTGGGCCTCCATTTAGTCGGAACGGGCACGGGGTGCTAAGGGTGGAGCGGGATTCCTCATAGGATGCTTCAAGGAGCGCGCACCCTGAAACGTTATCAGCGAATATATTTCATCCGCTATTACCGCTCCGCCCCCACGCCATCACGAACTATCCCTTCGACACAGCATCCACCAGGACATTCAGTGCACCCTACCCAATTCATCAGCCCTTTGCTTGTAAGCAACCTCCCGCTCGCTATCTGTCTTTGGCATTCAGCAGAAGGCGGGACTTCAGTTTATGTCTCTGCAGGTCACGCCCATCCGTTTTAAGTCCCGTAGAAAGTGTCGTCATGGAAACAGAGTTTTCTCGGGTAGAAAGGATGGAGGTGAGTGAGTTGGGTGGGAGGCATTTTGAAAGGTGAAGCAAAGGGGATGCTGGCTGAAGAAAAATAAAAACAGATTCTTTCGGCCACCTCATAGCGTTCAGAGAGATTTGAATCTGAGCAGGGAAAGAGATAGAGAGGGAAGAAGAAGAGAGGTGGGAGGGAGTGAATGAGGGAGAGAAACAAAACAAGAGACGTGGACGGAGAGAGAGGAGAGAGAAGGAGGGCGAGAGCGAGCGAGAGAGTGAGAGGGAGAGAGTGAGAGAGAGAGAGAGGGGGGAGAGAGAGAGAGAGAGAGAGAGAGAAGAGAGAGAGGGGGGGGGGAGAGAGAGGGGTGGAAGTGAACTGCAATGAGAGAACATTGCCACCTGAGCACGAAATAATGAAAGTGGTGGCGATGTTCACCTGCAGTTATTTGACTGCTGTGAAACCGGACTCCGAATGTTCATCACAAAATTTTCGTGTCCACGAAGAATCATTGCGGTTTTGGTTCCTTCTGCGCCTCCGTCTTGCTGCGGCTGTGCCTGAAAGTGCAAAAGACGAACTTGAAAATGTAGGAAGGGACCAAAGATGCTACCCGGAGGGACTCCCGCAGCAAAAATTCAAACACTGAAGGGGAACATTTTCATCTTTCCCAACGCATGCCTTTCAGTTTTGCCCAGCAGAATCATAAATCTGAATGTGTGTGATGATGTGCCGTGACAAGTTCCTGATATACCTACCTTCTCAAACTTGGGAAAGTGCCGGTTTATTATTATGCCCAAAGCCTTATCGAACTCTATTCGACTAAAATTGGTCGTTTTTCTTTTCGATGCGGAGTCGATCATATGCCAACACTGATGCACATGTCAAAAATCGAGTTGGCGGTCCAATGCAGTTGAGGTTCTCATCAGGAAGTTCTTACGAGACTGCCTTTGGATACCTTTCTGCAAAGGGCAAAGGCTACTGTTTCGTGAAAATGTGTCTGGTTCATTTGTTCCTGCGACAATTTTGTTTTTAAATGCTTTTTACACATCCCAATTGAGAAAAACAAGGTAATTTCGCACAGAAAAGAGTGCAGAAAGAATAATGTTTTTCTTGCGTGAAAAATAGTTTTAAAAAGGTGCCCCACCTGACGATTGTGAAATGGAGATAATGATTGACTTGTTTGTTGCACGAAATGAGGACATTGTCAAATGCATTGAAGAAATCAACATAATTTCGGTGCAAGATTCCAATTTTCTGTGGATTTGGTGCCGCGTCACGGATGAAATTTCTGCCAGATTCTGACATATCTCTCATCCGACAACCTCAGCTGACACCCTGGTCCGACTGCGAGCCTGGATGGCATGAGACGCATGACCATCCACCATGCCTTTCAAACATTATTGTTGACATTTTCGACAACAATCATTTTCGACAACAATGATAATTCAAACAACACTGTCACAATCAGCTGTGGTGACAGGAATGGTAAAACGGGGTGAAAAACAATCCTTAAATGTCAAAGGTCCATCAATAAAAAAATCCATCAAACAAACGTCCATCGGTCAAAGGTAAAAATAAATCAAAGGTCTGCAGTTGGTGCGGCACTCAGAATTAATGCTATGGCTAATTGGCTAGTGAGACAAGTTGAGATGAGAAAGGAGAGTGTTCCAATCCCTAAAAGTCGTTGGAAATAAATAATTGAAGTTACGGCTTGTTTTGCAAATAGGGGCATGGATATAGCAAACCCGTTATCAGTTCTGCGTTGGGAAGTCTTGGATAAGAAGGCGGCATAGATAAATTGACTGAGTCGGCCACAACTCTGCAAAGCAGCTGAAGCCAGTGTATAGTGGCGGCGGAATTAGTGTACCACACGTGTTTTTCCCAATTAACTGTTGCCTCCGAAACTTTTTTTCTTTCTTTTTATTCTTATGCAGGCGGTAGAAATTTAAGCGCCAGATTTCAACAAAGCGTTCTTGTGGTGTCAGATTTTGACCTCGGTTACAAAAGAGGATCTTTAGTTTCTGCGCAGCATAGAATTTTTGCCAAAATCTGAACGGTCGCAATTTTTACATGTATGAGTACACGAATTCCGCCGCTGCTATACTCCCTGCGCCTGCTTGCCAAAGTCGGCAGGTCGAGAACCTTCAGCAGACCAGAGACACTCGTGGCTCCGGCATGTAAGCTCGTAACAACGTCCTGCCCACCTCTGGATCATTTCAACCCAATGTGTCCTCAACTCCACTTTTTGTTGGAATTTTGGTTTGTTTTTTTTGTTGGAATTTTGGTTTGTTCGGGTTTTTCAGTTGTTGGAATTTTCCACAGACCAGTTGAAAGGGAGATTGCCTGCCCTGCTCAAGACATCATTTGCGAGTGATCCGCAGGCAAGAAAATGGTGGGCAAGGCCAGCAAGCCATACATGGCTTGACATATGGACGTGGAGGGAGGGATGGAGGGGATGTAGAACAAAGCAAAGTCTGTGAAATCCCGCTATTCCAATCTATTTACAGTTGAGTTGGTCCGCGGCCGTCTTCTTCAACGTTGTGCTGGAAAGCGAAGGGCTCAAAGTGGGATTAAAAATCTGATGAGGACGCGCTGCGTCAGGCTGGTGGCTGCCGGCTGGTGCTGGCTGAGCGTTTGTGTGCAACTCC
This sequence comes from Sinentomon sp. SZTP_YWyxl, assembly GCA_030068105.1. NCBI lineage: Eukaryota > Metazoa > Arthropoda > Protura > Sinentomata > Sinentomidae > Sinentomon > Sinentomon sp. SZTP_YWyxl. The sequence continues at coordinate 11,228 of JASGXE010015725.1, read as the reverse complement.
ATCGCAAGGTCCTGCTCCTGCACGGAAGGATGCTGGGGTTATTCGAAAGCAAGAGAACATTGCGAAAAAAGATTCACAAAATGGAGAAAATAGCTTCAGAAACAGCGGTCTTTTCCCTCTTTCTCTGCGCATCGGGTTCATAAAGTTGAGATGGGAAAGCGGCCTAAGCTCCTTGCTATTCCTCGGGCGAAAGCCGACGTGTATTCGCCTGAAGCGCGCCTGAGACATAATAATTGCGGCAAGGACTTGTGTTGTGGGGGTGGAAAAAGCGAGTGGGGTACGCCAGCACAGCGGCCATAAATTTCAGCCTTGCGAAACAGCTAGAATCCACCCCGCAATTTGATTGGCTCACTGAGTTCCCTCTCATTCACTGATTGGCTAACTAACGAGTGCATTAGCCAATTGCTGGGGTTCTGGATACGCAAGTGCTGAAGCAGGCAGAAAGACAGGTCAATATGGAGGGGGTTGGAAGAGGGAGAGAGAGGTAGATACATCGCATGCAGCATCACAGCAGGGATGCTATTTTCGCATCCAGTTCTTTTGAAAGCGGATGGCAGCTGTGGCGGAGGGGGTGGCGTGTGGCTGGTCGGGGAGGGAGAGGGTTCTTGGAAGGATCAAGTAGGATTTTGGGATTGTTTCATCATCAATGCGACCATCATCTCTTTGAATCTCAATTTGAAAACTGGAAACGAAGGGGTGGTCCGAAATTGTCTTTTTTCTCCAGATGAACCTCGCAGGCCTTGCGCAACATACTGTACTTCCCGGGTTGCAACAACTTCTGTTGCAACCCGGGAAATAACTTCTGAAACCCGGAGAACAAACCTTTGCGGGCTTTATTCCCGGGGTCGCAAACCAAAAGCTGACATTCGTCAACCCCGCGTTATGATGTGAATTGAATTCGTTGCAGTGATGATGCGAATTGAAATCCAAGGAAGAACCCATTTTTTGGCAGATCAATAACTGCAATCAGATGTTGTGTCCAGACCTCCGTGAGGGGTGTGGCGGGCTGCAGATGCGGGGTGTGCCTCCAAAACCGAGGTCTGGGGAAGATTCCCAACGGAGTTAATACGAGTAAGACCCCTGACAGTGGGTCTGGGAGACTGGAGTCCCCCAAAAGTTGAACAAATGTTGGAGTAAATTTTTTGTGTAAAATTGTCGTTTCTCAATAACAATTCAGCTGGAAGAATCTTTCTCAGTTGGGGGCGGTACCTCCCTCCCACCCCTTCGTTCAACCACAAGCGCGGTGTTTTCGATTCGCAGTTAACATCGCACGCAGTCTCATTGCGTGCAACCCCCGAGAAGAAACCAAAAGAAACCCCTTGCATATACAAAAGCTGCAATCTGCGAAATTGCTGGTGATGTGGATTGCATAGGCAATGAATTTTGCAGGCGCAATGCGAGAAATGCGACTCCGGTAGGAAAATCCCTCAGAAGTTTGGTTTAACTTTTCAAGCAGCAGTTGGATGTGGATGTGCGAAGTTCGGGGACGTTTTCCAAACATTGTAGACGAATATCAAGGAGTAGGTTGACACAAGAAACAGGCGGACACCAACCAGCAGCGACAAGAAACAGGCACTGCGAGGGTTGGTTACAGATCAGGTTGATTAATTTTCGAAAAAAAAGAGAAAAAAGAAAAATGTCCGGGAAGCGTATTTTATTAATCTGTACGAACCCGGCAATATCCGATTTGGCACTTGGACAAAAAAGCAAAATAAAGCTTACCTGACCTCCTAACCAACCCCGATCATGACCTTCCCTTACCCATTTTCTACGTTCAGAGTGTTTGTTTTCTTGCCTTTTTTGTGGATCGGGACTTTTACATGCGGTTAGATGGAAAAGTGCCCGATTCGTATAGATCAATCAAATACGTGTCCGGGAAGCGTTTTTACAAACCCTGCCGCGACTTTTGATGGCAGAGAGCGTTTTTTGGAAAAAATGCTCGATTGAGGCCCTGTTTCCGCAAGAAAGAAAACACAATTTTTTATTCTCACTTAAAGCTATCTGAACCTGACCACCGTCCCACTCTGAAAAAAACAATGCTCGGTGCGGGCCCCGGCCTGCCATCTAACGTCGCGGCAGGGTTTGCAAACTGGTGTCTGGGAAGTTAGTAACACCACATGTGGATGCTGATTGTGAAGTTTTACCGCTTGACAATGCGAGGGTACAATTGTGATCGGCGAAACGGCCATTTTTTCCCTCCAAATTCAAGAAAAATAGGCCCAATTGAAACACAGCTATATTGTAAACATTTTCTTCCCACGCATGCATTTCTGCTGGCGCTCGAGGTTTGTGGCCAGGTTGAATGGATGCGCTTCCACTGCTCATTGATATCCGTCGGCCCAAAACCATGTCATCTCTACAGTGCCACATATTTTAGACAGGGCGTCCCAAAAGCGCATCATCGTTTGGAGCTTCTGCGGGCAATTCTTTCTGGTGATGTTTTACTCCCGCTTCCGCCTTGCTATTCGCAAAATCCTATTCAGAGAAGAACAGACAACGGTGCAAGCCTTATCCATCCTATTCTCTTCCAGTGCTTATCACAACTCTTTTTATCCACGAACGATTCGTGACTGGAACTGTCAACCTTCCGATTCGGTTGCCATCTCGGGGTTCCTGCAGAATGCCGATATTGCTCGGTTTGCTTTTAAAATTTTAATTTCTGCACGAGGTCTCGACGTTTTCTCGAATGATTGTAGCTGTACCTGTTGTTGCCATCCCATGTGTCATCACTACTTTTATATCATTAACTTCTTGATGATAAGTTAATGATAAGTCCATCTACGGACATATCATTAACTTCTTCAGCCATCTTTGCAGCCGCAGGTATTGTGTTTTTATAATAAAATAATAAATGAAAGCAACGAATCCTTGATTTGCAGCCCTCCTGCAGTGATGCAGTGTCGCAAGTCGCGCATCCCAGACTTCGGTGGCATTCTCGATACTTCTGGGGCAACTGCGGGGTAAACTTTCACAATGAGCAACTATTGTAGCTGTAGATTTGGCGTGACCAACTTCCGGGACGCCAATTTACAAACCCTGCCGCGACTTTAGATGGCAGGCCCGAGCCCCATAAGCGAGCATTGATTTTTCTGAGAGAGGACAGGGTTTGGTCAGGTTCAGATAGATTTTGGTAAGAAAAAACCATGTATTTTTTTCTTGCGAGTGAAGGGCCCCAATCGAGCATTCTTGCACAAAACGCTCTCTGCCGTCTAAAGGGCAGGGTTTGTAAAATCGCTTTCGGGACGCGTTTCTTGCAAACCCTGCCGCGACTGCAGATGGCAGAGAGCGTTTTGTGCAAGAATGCTCGATTGGGGCCATGTTTTCGCAAGGAAAATATTTTTTTCGTGCCCAAGCCATCTGAACCTGACCTATAACAATGTCCCCTCTCGGATAAAACAATGATCGCTGGGGGCACCGACCTGCCATCTAAAGTGCCTCTTTGGATTCATGTTTTCTGAAAATAATTGATGAAATGAATATTTAAATGGGGATGGGTGTAAACTCATTGCAAACCCAGCGCCCCCAAAGTTGCAAAAATCAAATGTTCGCCCTTTTTTCCACTCTTGGATGCTTCGTTTGTACTGGTTTGAACACAAACCAGTACAAACCCTCCAAATTTTTTTACTCGCAGAAATCTAACTGCTCGGCTGAACTGAAATGCATTTTGCATGTTGTGACCACGAAAATCTTGCAAACGACTGCACTTGATGCCAATAATGTTGTGATCTCGAGGTGAAATTGGATAGGTACAGTTCGTTGCGAAAAACCGGTTACATATACAGACAAATATTGATTGTATATTTGCACTTTCTGAAGCAAATTAAACGGAATTGAATTGAATACACAGAGGGAAAAGGAGATGATGATTTCCATTTGCAAAATACCTACTTGTTACACATATGGAGACGTAATGGAAGGTGATTTCCTTTTGCAAAATATTTTTGACACATATTGGCTTAGATGGGACAATAAACCAAACAAGAATCATTATGTGATCGACGTGATAATGACAGCATAATGATTTTGTTTGGTTTGTTGTCCTATCTAAGCCAATATGTGTTACAGGTATTTTGCAAAAGGAAATCACCTTCTTCCATTACGTCTCCATATGTGTAACAAGTATTTTGCAAATGGAAACCATCATCTCCCATTCCCCCTGTATATATGACAGGTTTTTTGAAACGTATTGTACCTACAGTCACAAAAACAATAAAGGGTGGCTTTGGAATTCAGAGGACATCAGTTCACTTATGCACACAGGGACAGGGTGCTTCCACATGCGAAACCAGGCAGTTTTGTTGACTGACGCAGAATAATTGCCAGCAATGAATTTTGCAGGCGCAATGCGACTCCGCGAAGAAAATCCCTCAGAAGTTTGGTTTAACTTTACAAGCAGCAGTTGGATGTGAATGTGCGAAGTTCGGGGACGTTTTCCGGACATTGTAGACGAATATCAAGCAGAAGGTTGACAACAGAAACAGGCGGACACCAACCAGCAGCGACAAGAAACAGGCACTGAGGGTTGGTGGATCAGGTTGGTTAACTTTCGAAAAAAAGAGAAAAAAGAAAAACATCCGGGAAGCGTTTTTACAAACCCTGCTGCGACTTTTGATGGCAGAGAGCGTTTTATGGAAAAATGCTCGATTGAGGCCCTGTTTCCGCAAGAAAGAAAACACATTTTTTTCTCACCTAAAGCTGACCTGCCCCTGTCCCCTCTGAAAAAAAATGCTCGGTGGGGGCCCCGGCCTGCCATCTAAAGCCGCGGCAGGGTTTGCAAACTGGTGTCTGGGAAGTTAGTAACACCACATGCGGATGCTGATTGTGAAGTTTTATCGCTTGACAATGTGAGGGGACAATTTTGAACGGCCGTTTTTCCCTCAAAATTCCAGAAAAATTGGCCCAATAGAAACACTGCTGTGTTGTAAACATTTTCTTTCCGCGCATACATTTCTGCTGGCGCTCGAGGTTTCTGGTCAGGATGGACGTTCCACTTCAACAGCTCATTGATATCCGCCAGTCCAAAACCATGTGATCTCTGCAGTGCTGCCATACATTTTAGACAGGGCGTCCCAAAAGCGCATCATCGTTTGGAGCATCTGCGGGCAATTCTTTCTGGTGATGTCTTGCTCCTGTTTCCGCCTTGCTATTCGCTAAAACCTATTCAGAGAAGAACAGACAATGATGCAAGCTTCATCCATCCAATTCTCTTCCAGTGCTTATCACAACTCTTTTTATCCGCGAACGATTCGTGATTGGAACTCTCAACCTTCCGATTCGGCTACCATTTCGGGGGTTCCTGCAGAATGCCGATATTGCTCGGTTTGCTTTCAAAATTTTAATTTCTGCATGCGGTCTATGACGTTTTCTCGAATGAAGCAGCAGTAGGTACCTGTTGTTGCCATGTGTCATCACTACTTTTATATCAATAACTTCTTGATGATAAGTCCATCTATATGGACATATCATTAACTTCTTCAGCCAGTCGCAGGTATTGTGTAAAGAATAAAATAATAAATAAAACATGGTTGCTACTGTTTTGAAAAATTGGAATTCCCTGAGTTTTCCAGGAGGATTCTCAGTTTTTTCCAAGGTTGATTATGGGTTCAAGATCAAGAATGGGTTGTTGGAAGAAATATAAGACATGGTGGAAAGAGAATTGGTCGAATGGGTCAAGACAAAAATGGGATGATGAAGACAAGAATGGCAAGACAAGAATGTTCCTCAGGTGTCATAATTGGAAATTCAAAAAAAAAAAAAAAAAGGATGTAAACTAAAAAATGGAAATATTCAATTTTCCAGGGTTTTTTCCAATCCCTGAGATTTCCAGGTTTTCCAGGTCACAAAAAAATCCATGAGTATTCCAGGCTTTCCAGGTTGGTAGCAACCATGCCCCTGCCCTGCCAAGGGCGCTGTCTTTGGAGCCCTGCTGGGGACCTCTTTCAGACCCCATGCCGAAGATTGCCAGCGTGGCGTCTCCCTCCGCGGGAAGCTGAAAAAAAAAACAAGTTTTGAATTTCTGGTTTGAAAAATCATCAACTCGACCAGAACACGGAAAATTCCCATTGAGAATGACGATTTTTAAGTTTAGACCATGCTTAAAATATTTCCAACAGATGGCACCACATCATGTTTTGAAGGGATAATTTTGTTGTCTCCCTGTTGAGGTCGTTAACTATCATTATCCCAGTTGTATGTGGCATTCGATTTGACACCAGTTGCAGAGCTCCAGCAGTGCAGTGTGTATTGGCCAGTTGAACAGTCCTGGCTTTCCAAATCTGCCTTCGAAAATCATGGAAAGATTCTGAGATCGTTCGCTTGAAATTTAAAAATGGTTTATTGGACGCATTGGATTTTGATATCCACAAATGTGACATTCCATAACGTTATTTGGAAGTGCACGATTGTGCGCTCAACATATGGATTGATTTCGGGGTGACCATAGGTTGCGTTTCGTAAAAATTTTTTTGGTGATTTTGGTTTTTGAAGAAATGGCTGGAGCTCGTAAGCTCCTATTGTAATTTTGGCTATGTTGGTTTAGATGGGATCTTTGGAATCGATAGGTTGGTAGGTCAGGCAAGGTTTAGGGTTAGGTTAGGTAAAGTTCGGTTGGTTGGGTGAGGTAAGGTTGGATAAGTTGAGTTTAATGTGCTCTTCAGCAAATTGGGAGCTTCGAGCTCCAGCCGCTAGTGTTTTTGATCGTGTAAAGGTAATTAGGGTGTGCTGAATCCATTTCTGTGGTCAGATTTCATCTGAGATGCTTAGTTTTATCACAATATGCAAAATATGCGATGGATACACTAGATGCTTAGTTTTATCACAATATGCAAAATACGCAATGAACGCACTTTCGCGCCAAAGCCATTTTTACTTTCCTTACTTTTTAATGCTTTTTTTTCTGCTTTGATTTCCGCTTACCTTTTTTCTCTTTGAATTAGCATATTATCTTTGCAACCCGCTATAAGCCACCTAGGGCTACAAATGCCAAAATTGGTGTATAGTGGCGGCGGAAAAAGATTACTCAAACATGTGTTTTTCCCATCTAACTGTTGCCTCCGAAACTTTTTTTTTCTTTCTTTTTACTCTTATGCATTTGGTAGAAATTAAAGCGCAACGGAGCTTTCTAGAGGTGTCAGATTTTCACATTACACGTAGTGATGAAAGAGTATCTTTTATTTCTACAGCATGGAGTTTTTGCTAAAATCTCTAGAATGGAAATTTTTCACATGTATGGGTAATCTTTTTCCGCCGCCAGTATACCAATAAAAAATGCCAAAGAAGATAGTGACGGAGTCGGATTTTTGATTTTTATCCTCTAAACCAGTGCAACGGCCAACCATTCAATTTTGGACAGGCGCAAAGAGTTGCGAGTTACATTTGAGGTAAAAATAATATGGGATAGAGATGTAAATGTCAAATATGGCTCGGTCCCTATCTTGGAGCTTCGTTTCTATGCAAAAATCAAAATCCTACTCTTATAGCTTACATGGTTTTCATACGCAAGCAATTATAGTTGGCGCTACATTCCTTTGTCTTCAAACATGCAGAACGTGAAAACGGGTTGACCTGGGTAGTTGAATGTTTGCGTGAAAACATCTCTTTGGTCTTTACCATCAAAAAGTGTGTGCCAAATTTGAACCAAATCAGACAAACCGTTCGCGATTTAGATTACAAAAGAGAATGGTACGGTTGATCAAATTTTCCAGAAATTACAGCTTTGTTTCTGTCTGTCCCCCTCACACTTCATCATGAGAGGGAGATACATGGTGGTGGCAAAACAAGTCCGCAATTCCTGGGACCGGATCAACCACAGAAAGAACAGATAATCCCTATGTTAGGAAATAATATTGGAAAATTGCATAAAGGAAAATAATTGCAATAAAGGAAAATTGCATTTAAGCACCATTCCATGGAAAAACCAGCATCAAAAACTTATCAACATTCGAACTGAAGGTTCGAGCTAAGTCAGGACCAAACACCTTGATACGTGACAAAGCCGCCCCTCTACAAAAAAGCCAGTCTGCGCTTTTTGTGGTGTTTGGCCCTGACTTCGCTCGAACCCCTCAGTTCGAATGTTGATCAGTTTTTGATGCTGGTTTTTCCATGGAATGGTGCTTAAATGCAATTTTTCATTTTCAATATTCGATTTAGATTTTTTTCTACCTATGGTCCTCCCATGAGTGAGGACGACGAATCACTGCAGATGCTCTTGAATACTTTTCAAGGGTGCGTAAGAAATCCGTTGAAATCCTGACGGATGTTGTAGACGTATTCTATGCAGGAGAGAGGGACATCGCTTGTCGAGGGACACTTTCGACATGTGTTCAAATAACATCCGTTCCCAGCCATTTCCCAGATCTCAATTCCCTGACTTTTCCAGGTCCGTTGCCAGGAAATTCCAGGTCCTTTTCTGGTGGCCCGATGTCTCATAAAACTGTCAATTATCAGGATTTTCCTGAAAGAATGCCAAGAATTTCACAGCTTGATGAAAACCATTCATTTTGAGAAAGAAGCAAAAAAAAAGCATTTTTGACAAAAATTGGCTTGAATGTTCCAAAACAGAGGCTCAAACTGAGGAATTTGACTGGAAAATTCCCTTTTGGCATTTCGATTTCCCTGACTTTTCCCGGTTTGGCAGCAAAAGCCCTTGAAATCCCTGACTTTTCCAGGTCGCTGGAAACCGTGAATAACTGGATATTGTTTGTTGGTCAGATGTTTTTGGCATGTTTCAATGTTGCAGGCGGAAATGGAAGTGCGCTGCTGAAATTATGCTCAGGCTGCGTGATGGTGGCTCTCCAGAATCCTACTTTTGAAACAACCTTTGCAGTTGGCCAGCACAAACTCCGTATTTGTTTATTTCTCGGCCTGCTCCATTTTCGCAGGAAAGTTGCAAGGCTTGCAGGAATTTTCTTAGCCCTAAACAATGTGGTGGGATGGTCAAACTTTAAGGAATTTTTGTATCCGCCAACTTATTTGGGTAGGCATGATCACGAATTTAAACTCACGGCAGGTAAATCTGCAAAGGATGTTGGCTTGTATTCCTTCGCTGTCAGGTCAACCAATGAGTGGAATTCTATCTCTCCACATGTCTTCGGTGAGGGTCGTGATATTAGTGTTGTGATTTTTAAGCGGAACCTTGTGCAGTTGTTCTCTAACAAGTTCCCCCTGCCCTAATGTCTTTTCATTGTTTTGATAATTTTTGTAAAATATCTCATCATGGCATGTTGACTGCAGGGTTACCACAATTTTGCTAATTTGCGCAGGAGTTCTCTCCTTGCAAATCAAAACAAATTATTATCACGTAGGTCACTCCAGCTTTCGTGCAAACAGGTCATGGAATTTGAGAAATATGGGTGGTTCATACATTGTATCATCGTATTCCTTCAAACTACTCTTCTTCAACCTCGACGCATCATTGCAACCACAAAATCCAACTTTAGAGTGACTGGCGATACTCAGCATGGGGTATCCTTTTCAGCTCTGAATTAACGGCTTTTGACAGGTCTTTAATGTGTCTAAATGGCTTCCCAGCAATTGCAGATTTCAATTTTGGGAATAACCAGTAGTCGCATCGAGCCAAGTCTGGACGGAATGGCAGATTGCCTATTTCAGTATTTTTGTTCTGCCCCAGGAATTCTCTAGCGGTTTTTCGAGGGGCTGCATTTGTCATGCAGGAGAAATGTGCCTCTGGTGCCAAATCCGAGAAATGTGCCTTGGGGACTTGCAGGAATTCATTGGGCACAGATCTTTTTGGGGTTGATATGATCATGGATTATCCTGCAAACTGTGCCATTACTGACATCAGTTACCGAGATGATGTTCTGGATGGTAACATGTGCATCACCAGCAATCAGAACTCCCGCAACAGCAATTGTTTGTTCGTTTACAATCTCTAGACTGGGCCCTGGACAAGGGTCATCTTTCAGGCTACAGCAACCATCCTTGAATTGGCGGATACATCTGGTTTTACTGTCACATGAACAGCAACGATCATCACGAACTTCTATCAAATCAGAATGGATCTTCCGTGCATCCTCTTGAAGTTTGATACGTTTAAAGTCGTTTAAACAAGCATGTTAATTAGTAAAGTTCATGGTTTTTAAGCACAAGCCAATTTAGGAGTCACTAAACGGAGCAAAAGGGCATAATCGAGTAAAGGGAATCGGAATAAATTGTCACAGCGAGAATGCTGACATCCCAAGCAATAAAATGATACCTAATTTCGACTGCAAATATACCAAAGAGGCACAACAAAAAGGGTGTTTGCACGAAAGCTGGAGTGGCCTACGGATAATTATTATTTTCACCTGCTGATTTCACATCAATATTATGCAGCTCAGGTGTGTGCAGCGAGCCGATAAGTAGAAGGCAGTCGTCAAGTTAACTTGGGCGGGGTAGGGGATAACTCTCATGGGTGACGTAAGTACGTGTAGCTGTGGGTCAAATGGATTCGAATGTTCGGTCTTTTTCCAAATTAGCCAGCCAGCCAAGCAGCACATGTTTGTTTGTCATTTGTGATCATCTGAGAAGGTTCGTCGTTACGAATGTACGTCTTTGAAGGACTTACCTCCATCATTTTGTTCCCAATCTAGATATAGCATTCGAAAGTTTGCCGAACATGAAAAATCTTAGTTCCGAGTAAATTGAAGATTTATCAACGGAATAGCGTAAAAATGCATTGAGATGCCTTCGCATTTGGGTCCGTAACTTCAAAACTACATGGAATTTCAAAAAACTGTTTGCACCACTGGAATCGGCACATTTTCCTGCATAAACCCACCTAAAAATCCAAAAATGTAATTTTTAGCCATTTTTAGACAATCCGAAGGCTCCCCCCTCCCTTAATTTCGCCACCATTCATGGAAATGTGCACAAATGGAAATTCTAAATCCGAAATGAGTCACACGCAAGCTTTTACTGGGGTCAAATGTTTCATGTTTTAAGCTGCAGCTTATCTTATTCGCTGATTGGCCTGATTGATGTCTTCCTGAATTCACGGTGGCAAACCGTGAATTTGAGTGTCCCTTTCGGTTATTTGCCCATGAAAAATAGGCAGATGGTACTGGCCTAACCAACATCTGTGAATCATAAGTTTCGCTCACTCCGCAAGGAAAGCGCTTTCCCCACCCAGTTGTCACCGACCTCCAGTCCCTGTACTGTGCCATTTAGTGCGCGAAAGTTGAGATGTTACATTTTAGTCCATCACCATTTTGTCCCCACCTGATGCGAGC
>JASGXE010015724.1:0-10350 GCA_030068105.1 Sinentomon sp. SZTP_YWyxl | reverse complement strand
CTAGATAAATCTTTGGCAAAAAGCCACACCAATCTATGAAGCATGAATTTATGCAAGTTTGCCAAGCTACTGCAGCCCCAAGTTGCACAAAAACCGATGCAGCAAGATCCTACCAAATGATTTTGGAAGGGCACCTGGAAAGGCAGCAAAGTACCATGAGATAGGTTGGTTCCTAAGACCAAAAATTCGTTTATTTGTTGTCAGTTAGGTCCTTGCGTCAACTCTGATGAATATGAAACAGTGTGTGAAGATAAAAATAACATGGAGGCAAAAAGAAGTCAGACGGTCGACCAAAGAAAAAGAGCAAATTTTCAAATACCAAAAAGCCACACCAATCTGTGAAGCATGAATTTATGCAAGTTTGCCAAGCTACCACAGCCCCAAGTTGCACAAAAACCGATGCAGCAAGATCCCACCAAATGATTTTGGAGGGGCACCTGGAAAGGCAGCAAAGTACCTACATGCCATGAGATAGGTAGGTAGGTTCCTAAGACCAAAAATTCATTATTTGTTGTCTATCAGGTCCTTGCGTCAACTCTGATGAATATGAAACAGTGTGTGAAGATAAAAATAAAATGGAGGCAAAAAGAAGTCAGGCGGTCGACCAAAGAAAAAGAGAAAGAGCAACTTTTCAAATAAGTGACGTATCAGGGATGGGCAAGGTAGGGTACCTTAGAGGGGGGTAACGAGGTCTACGACGGGGGGGGGGGGGGTAGGGGGGGGAGGGCCAAAAATGCAGGGGGTCGGGGGGCGGCAGTCCCCCAGTATGGGGGGTCTGGGGGGTTTGGGGGACAGCGTCCCCCAAAAGCTGAAGCTTTTTGATAAATTAGGGGTCCTCAGATGCCATTTTACGACATTTCATGTCCTTTTTTTTCTTATCCTGGAGGGTTTGCAGTCGCAATAGATGGAGCAAGGAAAAAACTGTCAGAGACGAGTTTCTGGATGAGTTTTTTTTCATTTTACCATTATCTGCTTATCAAAACAGAAAGTACAAAAGAAACAGAATGTTGCTTTTGAAGTCGGCCAAGGGTCCCCTCGGAAAAAGGCTAGGGGGGTAACATCGGCCGAAGGTCGAGGTTACCCCCCTAGCCACAGGCAATTGCTGTTTGCACGGAATAATAATAATAATAATAGCCTTTTTCCGGCAGGGGAATTTTTTTTTTTTTTTTTTTTCTGTTGGCCATAATTATATTTTCAGGCCATTTTATTTCATTTTTTGCATGTTTTTTTAGGTTTGCAAAACACAATGCAAATTAATTTTAACAATTGAGGCAAGTGCATCTCATCAATTTCGACACAGTGCAATTCGATGGTGACAAAAAAATTTTGGGTTAATTTCAACACATTGCAATATTTGTTGTCGAGAGATGAAAAACCAACCTTGCAATAATCCAGATATCGAGAATCACATCCGAAAAACCATCAGTGCAGACCATTGAAATGTCCAGAGTGGTCCGGAATCCGGATGCAGAAAATTGGAGTCAGAGTAATCCATCGATGCAGTAATGAGCATTTTGTCAATGACAAGACACATAAATCAATCAATAATGCATTGTTGCACGGAATATTCCTAAGTGGAAATGTGATCCAGATATTGGATCATTGCAAGGAAGGGTAAGAAAAGAAAAGAACACATAATCAAGAATAGAATGAGATTCACAGCAACATAAAATAGGTACTGGGATAAAGTATAAGAGTCAAATGACTCTCTTGAGTTTTGACATTGTAATGAAATCCATGGGGTGAAACAATCACCAGGGCATGCTGACCCAGTTTTCCTGAGACCTGGGGCAGCATCCATCTATCGTTCTTGTCAGCGGTGCCAAGATTGGCTTTAAAATGTCGTAAAATTATGAGAGAAATCCGATGACAAGGACAACAGTTGGATGAGGGGAGGGTCAGGCAGCAAAGATTTGTCGACTGGTTTTTCCTAGATATGGACGTATGAAGAAAGACTCAGTTGACTTTCAATTATGTGTTTCTTAAGTTTATATTTGAAAACTTTGAGGGAAGGAATTTCTCTTACTGGTAATGGGATTGAATTCCAGGCTTTGATGCCAAAATATCGAAGGGAAAATTTACCATATTGTGTGTGGATTTTACTCAACTGTAGGACTTCATTAGAACTGGATCGGGTAGGAGCTCTGACTTCAGGCTCTATAAATGGGAGGAAATTGTACTCACGTAGCCTATGGGTTGCTTTGTACACCAACACACATGCTTGAAAAATTGTGATCTGATAGACTGTCAGGATCTCCAATTCACAATATTTGTGTATAACAGGGTCGCAAAAGTCAAGAGAAGTGATAATTCGTAAGGCCCTGTTCTGCATTTTGAAAAGGGGGTAGTAGGGTGCTGTTGTAGGTAGAACCCCACACAACAGCACAATATTGAATATGGGATTCTATGTGTGCATGATAAATAATTTTTAAAATTGATTCATCAAAATATTTCCGTGCCTGGCACAGCAAATACAATCCCCCAGATATTTTTGCTTTAATGTGCATAATATGCTCATGCCAGGATAAATTACAATCAAAATGTACTCCTAAGATTTTCACACTATTTTTATGTGTTATGCGTAGATTGGCAACATTAATTTGTGGAGGAAACACCTGTCTAGACTGGCGAGGACGAAAAATGGAGAAACATGATTTTGAGGGATTGAGGTTCATCAGATTTGCTCTGAACCAAAGTTGAGCTTGGTTTAGAGCATTTTGGGCCTTGTTAACAAGGTTCAAAGGGTCTTTATCAGATACCATTAATGTGGTATCGTCAGCATACAGTGTGATCTCAGCACTATTTCCCATGTAGGAGCAGAGGTCGTTCATGAATAACACGAATAACAAGGGTCCCAAAATACTTCCTTGGGGCACACCTGACACAATGGTTCGTGACTCAGAGGTGATGTTCCCAACCCGCACTGCCTGTGTACGGCTTGAGAGATAGGAAGAGAGTAAATTGTTTCCAATACCTCTTATTCCGTAGCACCATAACTTTTCAAGCAGTAATTTGTGATTCACACAGTCGAAAGCTTTGGACAAATCCAGAAATATTCCCAAGGAGAATTCCTTGTTGTCAATTTTTGATCGTATGGAGTTTGCGACATTTGCCAAGGCCTCTAATGTGGACCTGTCCTTTAAAAAACCAAACTGACAATCATGTAATACCTTGTGTTTCTCTAAGAAACAAGTTATCCTGATATAGATAACTTTCTCAAATATTTTACTCAAAGCTGAGAGCAATGATATTGGACGGTAGTTGCAAGTGTTTGTTGGATTGCCCTGTTTGAAAATTGGTATGACTACAGCATGTTTGAGTTGACATGGAAATTCCCCAGTAGTGAACATAAGATCACATAGGTATCTTATGGCCGGACACAGCAAGTCAATATTACGCTTAAGCAGCTTGCTGGTAATCTTGTCGAAACCGGGTGCAACGTCCCTCAGATTATTTACTATATCATGAATTTCCCCAGGTGTAGTAGGCCCAAAAAAGAGAGTGGCAGGATTTATTGGCAATCTTGCTGGGTCTATACCAAATAGGGCCTTATTCCCAGTGTTACTGATATTGCTGCCAATTGAACAGAAATACTCATTTAATTTATTGGCTACACTGTTAGCGTCAGAGAGTAATGTACCATCAGCCTGAAGAACAATTTGTGATCTTGGTTTCGTGATTATTCCAGCAGCCTCTTTAATTGCTTTCCAGACAATTCCTGAATTTTTAGCAAGTGATATTTGTGACTTAAAATAGTCACTCTTACACTTGAATCAAAACAGGAAGTACAAAAGAAACAGAATGTTGCGATTGAAGGGTGGTCCCTGAAAACCGGACAGCCGGACAGGCAGAAAGGACCGCCGGACCGACCCGGACAGGTTAGGTTAGGTTAGATTAGGTTAGGATAGACTATCCTAACCTAATCTAACCTAACCTAAACCTGTCCGGGTCGGTCCGGCGGTCCTTTCTGCCTGTCCGGCAGTCCTGTCCGGCTGTCCGGTTTTCAGGGACCACCGAGCAGCCCTCCTCTGGAAAATCTCGATTTTAGAAATATCACACTGAGTAGGCCTAATGGGGTCCCAGCCAACACAAGCACACTCCAGAATTGGGAGCTCAAGCAAATAATAGGCTTTGAGTATGGCTGTTCTGGTAGCATTTCACAAATTTCTGGAATGAAGCGAAGGGCCAACTAGGTACTGTTCGGAGTGAGGGAATATTCCCAAAAATTCCTGGGAATATTCCCGACCCTCTGGGAAAGTTCCCAAAATTCCCGGGAATTTTCAATGAAAATTATTGAAAATTCCCGAGAATATTTCCTGTCTCGTATTGACTTTTCTGTCTGTTTTTGACTGTCAAAAGTTTCCAAAGGAATATTCCCAAAATTCCCAGGAATTTTCAATTAAAACTTCTGCAAAATTCTTTCTTTTGAACAGTCACATTCAAAATAGGTGTAGGTAATACCAAGTCTCATTTGGTTTTCTCATCTGTTTTAGACTTTGTCTCCAGTACAGCCTGCGTTGGGCACAAAGGGGATATATCCCACCAAGGAAGAGGTTGGAATTTGAAAGTGCATTTTCTGCTGAAGGGGTGCGGATGGCTGCTCTCCCGAAAATTTAAGTGTTGTGGGCTTGCTATCACCTGCGTTGATCCGTTTTGTACCTTTTGCTAGTTTGCCTTCCACCCAGGGCTGTGAATGTGCAACTGCCATCACATTCCGGTCGGTCCGGTGGTCCTGTCCGGCTGTCCGGTTTTCAGGGACCACCCGATTGAAGTCCTTCCTGGTGTGTGCAGGACACACACGAGGACTTTGGCCAAAGGTACCCTTGGAAAAAGGCTAGGGGGGTATCCTAAGCCAAAGGCCGAGGTTACCCCCCCTAGCCTTTTTCCGACAGGGGAATCAAAATAGGTACAAATGAAACAGAATGTTGCTATTGAAGTCCTTTCTGGTATGTGCCCTACTTCAATAGCAACATTCTAGGGGGGGGAGGGTAGGGGGTAACCTTTTGGCCGAGGTTACCCCCTAGCCTTTTTCCGGCAGGGTAATCAAAACAGAAAGTACAAAAGAAACAATTTTGCTACCTATTGAAGTCCTGGTGTGTGCCCTGCACACACCAGGACTCTTTTCACACCTTTTTCCGACGGTACCCACCTTTTTCCGAGGGTACCCTCGGAAAAAGGCTGGGGGGGTAGCCTCGGCCGAAGGCCAGGGGGGATAACCCCCCCCCCTATGCCCAACCCTGGTGACTATCAAAACGGTCATGCCAGCATGTGCGAAAAAGAGCAGCTTCAGAACAAAATTATGCTCACAAACAATCAACAGGGTATTTCACAAAACCCTGGATGAAACCAGATTGTCGGCAATCCCTGGAGTCGAATTAATCTGAGATCTTGAGACCTGATTTTTTTTTAATTTCATAGATTAATCATTTCCTATGAAATGAACAGGGGTGCAAAAAATGTCCAAGCATCCAAATGTAAATTCTGGTTTTAATAATTCTGTGTAAATTCTAGAGATAAGAAAATAAAAAAAAAAAGATAATTTGATACCTAAATTTTATTTTTTTTTTTCTTTGATATCCTATATCACATTTTTAAAAAGTTATGTGGTGAAATAAGGCATTGAAATTGATGCAGTAAAATGGGGTGTTGCTGTGGAAGAGCATGCTAGGACATTGGTGCCTGGCAGGTTTTCCTTGTGAGTAGGTACGAGTAGATTGCATTTTGCACTTCCAGTTTCACCTTAGGGTGCTGCATTGACTGAGGTAACTCTAGCATTGTGTGCTATCATCCTCAGCCATTGCAGCGCTGTGTCCACTGCTTCCATTCCTGGTACTCCTTGATAGGTGACCAGGGGTTGGAATGGATTGGAAGAATCTGATGATCATGGAGAAGAGATATTTGTGATTGAAGGACTTTTGACCTTCAATTACGGATTTTCCTCTTTGTCAAATGATAAGGGTCGGTATTCACGTTCCCTTTTCCTTTTGAGGCTCAGAAAGTATCCAAGTACCGAGATTAGATGGGTTGGTTCGTAGGTGCCTCCTACATAGGCACGTCGGTACCTCCTATCTGGTCTGGTAAATTGTATCTTTTCTGGAGCCAATGTTTTTTTGTCATTATTATTATTATTATTATTCTTTGTCATTGATAGTGTCACTTGCTTTTCTATCACTTGATCTATTCTTCTCTCCTCTTTATTCCCATACTTATGGTTGTGTTTCTGCATGCAACACTTCCTATGTGTTCTAGCCTACTTAGGGCCTGTTTTTGGCACTGTGAATTAATTATAGGCTTTTGCGACACGGGGTCACTTTTGGTCTAATCGTCTGACAACTTGAATGAAAGCTCCTGACATCATCAACTTCTGATTTATTGTGAGTGCTGCATCGGCTTCAGGCTTATGGAACACAACTGTAAGTTTGGGTATTGAATTACGGTATATCATCCAATTGAGGTTTTTGTCATAAATGCACAATGCCGACAAAAATGGCTGATATGTCAATAAAAATCTTGCTTAGAGCTGTATTAAATAATGAACTGTAGGTAATTGATTGAATTGTGTGTGCATGAATCAAAATTGAAGACTGTATGGAATAGGTAACCTGAAATAAAAATGAACAATTAAAATAAAGAAAAGAAAAGTAGAAAAAAAATAATCCTGGCAAGATCCATGTTCCGTCCAATCCCTATCCAATCGACATGGAGCCAAAGTCGTATCAAATTGCAGGTGTCTGGGAGCAGAGAATCTATTCATCACACCTACCCCCAAAACTATAATCATATCCGGGAAAATTCCGAAGTTTCCCAATTTTTCCAGGAAATTTCCCAATTTTCCCGGGAAAATTTGGAAAATTCCCAGGAAATTTCCAAAAATGAGGAATTTTCGACTCTGCTCTTTAGATTTTCCCATTTTGGGAAATTTCCCAGGCAATTTCTGTAGCGTTGAGTCGAAAATTGCAAATTGTTTGATTGCTTCTGCTTATCTATCATGGAACACTGCGTTTGGAAAAGTAACAGTATCGAATAATGGGGGGTGGATCAGGGCTTAAATTGAGCGGGCTCCCTCGGGCTCTCAGAGCCGGCCGTCCCTGGGGGCGCCGGCTCCCAGAGGCGGCTGCCCTTTTTCTTTTGAGACGTGGCAGCCCTTGCTCCTATGTGCATTTTGCCACCTTTCGGGAATTTGAATACTGTAGGAAACCAGAAGAGGAGGGGAAGAATAGAATGAAGGAATGTATTCTTTAATTTTTCGGGGGATACCCCATATCAATTTGAAATACGACATAAAATGTCCGACAACGGAAGGGCACAAAAGCCCTTTTCAAATGTTAGGAGCCGGCCGTTTTTATTTTACAATTAGGGCCTAAGCACTGGGGTGGATTTATTATGCTCCCACCATCTGCAACATCCGTGAATCAACTTTGGACCGGCACACGCAACAAGTCAACAAAAAAGCAGCAAAAAAAAAACATTAAATGACTTCCATTTTTATTTTGACTCCGCAACGTAGTTTTGATTTGATAATTGACTCATCTAATAAGTTGAGTAATTGGACGACGCCAGCCTGTCCATTTCCGTGAATTCACAATGGCATCGGCATGGCATGGCAGCTGTTGCAAAATTGTGCTTTGAGGCTGCATATCTATAACAGAAGTTGCAACGAACGGTTTTTAACGCAGTTCTTGCAATTGCATTAAACTATGCTGAAAACTGTGCTCCGATGGCTGTTAAATGGTTGCATGCACTTTTTAATCATATCATGCACAGGTAGGTACCAATTATTGTGAATACCTACCTTGGTATTTATATACCTAGGTAGTGTAGCCTATATGCGAGTATAATCAGTCACTGGCGCCATTTTTATCAGTGGCTGCCATCACAAGCGAAGCCACTGTCATCCGAAATCACCATCCCGCTGTCTGGCAGCAAAATATATTGGATTTATTCTGTAAATTTCCCAACTTGTGCAGGAAATATCCACAATTTTTCCACGAATATTTCCAATTTTCCTGGGAAATTTCTCAATTTTCCCGGAAAAATTGGGAATATTCCCGGGAAAATTGGGAAAATTCCCAGGAAGTTTCCCGGGAAAATTGGGAATTTCCCGGGAAATTTCCCTGACTTCGAACACTATTTCCCTGTAATTTCCAGGATTTCCAGGTGAGTGGCAACCCTGCACAGGTCCGCCATCATGTGAGGGTTAAAATCTCCAGGTTGTGGACAGAAAGATCGCTTGTGAATGGCAGTCGTCAGTAAGTACCTTGAACTGGGCTAACATTGGCCTTTTTTGAACTTCCAACTGTTGACAAGAAAAGAAGAACCTGTGGAATGCGGAATGCCATGAATATGGTCAGCGCGCGCTGATCCGTTTCGTTCTTCTGTTGCCCAGTTAGTTTCACACGACAGCGCGAACTGGTGTCTCTTTCTCTCCGCCCACCACAGGAAAAGAGACTCCATGCATTCTTGCTCTCAACTGGCTCATCATTGTATTCTTACGTGGGTGTAAAAGGGTCCTTCTAAAATGCGGACATCGCGGAATCTGCGGAAACTTGACCTCGTTACCTGACCTTACCTGTAATTCCGCAAAAAATCGATTTTTCTGCGGAACCCTGTGTCTCCCATGGTCCGCGGTCCGCATTTTAGTTCGTCCCTTCAAACGTTCAAAAAGCACCGCACAAGACAGAAAACAAACACATTTTTGTTTGAGAGATGGACACAAGACACACGAAGGTTTCATGGGGACAAACTAAAATGCGGACGCGGACCAATGGGAGATATGGCGGTTCGCAAAACAAGCGAATTTCGCGGAAACACAGGTTAGGTTAGGTTGGGTTGAGTTAGGTTTGAATGGGTTAGGTTAGGTTGGGTTAGATCACATCAGGGCAGCTTGGTTTGGAGATTTTGAGGTCTGGATTCGGACTGCAGCCACAGACCCAATGTGGCTTCTTTTCAAAAGCGGCTAGACAGCCTAAATTCGTGGGCGGTGCCGTCCCACTTTTCGATTTTTTCAATATTTTCAATTTTCCTTGAATTTGCACATGTTCGGTTAGAACGGGTTAGGTTAGGTTAGATTTGGACAGGATAAGTTTGGAATGAGTTTAGAACAGGTTAGGTCTGGTTAGGTTAGGGTTAAGTTAGTTTAAATTGAAGATAAGGTGAATGTGATGACGCAGGAATTTAGGCAGTCCAGCCGCTGGTTTCTTTTCGCGGGTCGCGGTTTTAAACTTTAAACTTGTGTAAGGTTTTCGGGGTGTTCCCCAGGGCTTCTTTTCGCCCACATCAACCCATTCATACTTTGCGCCTTACTCTGGCGCCATTCATACCAATCATTCACCATACCCACACTGGTGTTCGGTACCCCTGTATGTGTCTGTGGCTTTATTATGTTTCTGTAACTTGCCGCCACTCTTGGACGGACTAAGTGTTCTTTTACGTGCACATGGTGAATTGCACACGGGACCACCTTCTTAAAGTCCCTTCCGAAGGACTAGAAGACTTGCCACTAAGTCTCCCTTTCTGTCACTACAGCCAGAATGGCGCATGACCCAACCCACAAATTCCGACTGTGGCGGGAATCGAACCCACAACCTTCGGATTTGGAGTCAGACCAGCGAACCAACTGAGCCACTGTGACAGACAGTCAGACACTTGTTTTTGTTTGCAGATGCGTCGGCTGCTCGAAACCAAACCAGACACCATGGCGCGAATTTCTCAATTCCAAACAAATCGCCAGAATTTCGACCGATCATGGGTGCTTACCCAAATTAAAACCGCGTTTATGACATCTTAAGCAAACCCAACTAAACCCAACCGAACCCAACCAAACCCAACCTTTCCTCTTCCTGGTGTCAACAACACCTGCCAATCCCTGCCTTTTTCGAGGTGCTTTTTTTTTGGGATCGCAAAAGCTCTTGGAAAGCAAACGTTTTTCTCCGTGACAGAATAAGCCAGCAAACACTCATTTTTGAAAATCACTGAAAATTTAATATTTGGAAGTATATTTTTTGAAAACAAAAAATTCCAAGTTGCATTAACACAAAAAAACTGAAGCAGGGCACCCTTCGAGAACTGCTGATTATCGCAGGGCATCCATGCATGGATCTTTTTATGGCGTGTGTTCGAACAGAAAACGACTGATGCACGAACAAAATCATCAAGGTTGGGGTTATACTGAAAGGTTCAAGACCAACACTACGCGTGAACTCTCTTGACCCGCGCAGATGAGCAATCCAGTTCAGGTGTTGTGGTTTGGCTGCAGGGTGTTCCTGAATCTGCGCAAAATAAATGATGATTCCCAATGTCCATCGGGCGAGTTTAGTTTCCCTGCTTGAATTCCTATCAGTCGCGAAGGGA
>JASGXE010015723.1:0-11053 GCA_030068105.1 Sinentomon sp. SZTP_YWyxl | reverse complement strand
CCAAAAAACCACAAACCATGTCCGCAACAATGACAAACCCACCAACCAACCATCTTTCCAAAAACATCAACTGCCAAGTGCCAGCCCCTGATGCAAAATCACCAGCGCAAGCAAAAACCAACACATTCCAAGACAAGATCCTCAATTATTGCCAACCCCGAAAAAAAACAAAGAACTTTTGTAAAAAAAGCCAGCTGCCCATAACGCGTGGCCTGACCCGGTGCACGGTCCCGTGTGCAGCATCACACTGTGCGCGAAAAAGAACACCAGCTCCAGGTCCAAGACAGAGGCCTGGCAGGTGTATGGAGGCCAGAAGCCACACAATTTTCCTTTTATGCTTCTCCGGTCGGGTCGGGTCATCCTGCGGGTTGGCAAGAACAGGAAAAATGAATGATGCTTGGATATACAGGGTTCCTCCCAGAGATTTTGGAAACCATTTTCAAAGTTTTATCAAGTTATAGAAAGAGGCGCACTCATGAGCAGCCCACGGTATGATACAGATGCTCTGGGTTGGCGCCCCAGCAGTGTTCCAAGCGACGGAGCCTCTTCCAACAAAAACAGCTTCCCTGAATTCCACCGAATGGCAATAATTTTCAACGGTTTTTACCAAAAATTACGAAATTTAAAACGTTTTTACCAAAAAATATTTATTAAAAGGTTTTTCCTTTCCATTTTCAGGGTCCATGTTTGGAAATCAAGGTCTTTCAAAGTTCATCTGGAAACCTGGGTTGTGGCTTCGGCCTGGGGTGGTGCGGGTGTAAAAAGAAGTTGCATGAACCGGTGTACGCTGCAAGCCCGCCAAATCCCAGCAAAGCCGACAACAGCGCAGCGCCAAGCAAGAAATCACCCCCCAACAAGCCACAAAAACTCAAGATTCAATCTCCAGAAAGCCCTTTACAATTGGAACTGGAAACTTCATAAAGTGGACATGCCAACAATTTGTCAACCCTTGGAATTAAATCCACCAACCAGGTGATCAATAGACCTGACAGTGACACAGCAAGGAACACAAGGAAACAGGGCATGCACGCACATAAATTCATTGTACCCATCTCTCCATTTTCCACATTAGCATGCGCCATGTGCATAGCTTTCTAGAATGAGCATGATGGTACAAAAAATACAGATTTGAAATACACCATGGAGTTCTCCAGAAGACATGACATGGGCGCTGAGTTCTTGAAAAAGGGAAGCAGGAATTCCTCAACATATTTGAAAGAGAGACCCAGCGAGAGAGTCGAGAGAGACCCAGAAAGAGATGGAGAGAGACAAAGAAACCCCCAACACAGCAAAAACAAGGCCAAGTTCTGAAGAAAGGCGAGGGACCAGCCAAAACTTGCAGCACAGTTTCAAACGAGGGTACCTCTCTCTTTTGCTGGGGGTTCCAATAGTTGGAGCAAAAAACCCTGCCCTCCCTCCCTCATTGAGTGCATTCAAGAGGATGAGCCATGTGCTCCAAAACAACGGTTGGTCCCCTTCCTTCCTTGAGTTTTCCCGCCACAATCCATCAGGACATCTAGAACTCAACCATTCCCCTGTCTAGCTGAGAAGGTTGGCACACAGAAAAGACGGGGTCCCAAAAAAGTTCCGAATCAAATATGCTACTGTTGTTTTTCGAATACGGAGGGAAGTGGTGAACTGGGAAGTGGGAGCCAAATGTTCTTCAGTTTTTTTCGTCTACTTTCCATCTTGTTGTGTTTTGAATTTGAGATATCTGGTCAGATTCGGATAAGGACAGGCCAGGATTGGTTTGCATTGCACGGCTTGCACATCAATGGCAAAGTGAAAGATCCTTTGTCATCAGCTTTCAGTTGAATGCAGAGCGGAGTTGGGCCACGATTATGGGGCATTGTTCTCCTTGAGAGCCCAAGTTGCGCAACAAGGTTTAAGCCGAGCCACCGGCCGAATGACTGTCAGCTCAAATGGCAATGATGATGATGATCAAAACCTCAAGGAACGCTGACAATGAGCAAACGCAACTCCAGTTGGACATAACGCGAGCATTGCCTTCATGCAGCCGATTTGCGCATTGCAGCGTTGGTACAGTCACAGACACAATAATGTACCCATAACTGAGTGACTATTATGGTGGTTTTCGGGCACATTGTTGCTGCAAATGGATGCCCATATATGTTGCCGCAAATGGGCATCTGAATTGTTGGTTTGTTCGCTCAATATTTTATGTGACGGCACTTGTCACAAGAACCTTGTCCGACCGTCGTGGCGCAGTGGTTGGCGCGTCGGACTTGCAATCTGAAGTTGCGGGTTCGATTCTCAGTCGGGACACGAGATTTGCAGTGGCACAAATTTGTGTGCATCCTCCCTCGGCGAGGCACGGCGAATATGGTCGGAAAGACAGACTTAAGTGGCCAGTCTGTTAGTCATTCGGATGGGACTTTATGGGTGCCTGAAGCGGTGGGTGCTGGAGCAGTTGCTCTCGGGTGACAGTTGTGGTACTTCGCCGGGACCGAAGCTGATGGCATAAGTAAAACATATATGCACCTGTGGTTGGACCACTTCATTTTTTCAGATAGGTACCCAGGAATCCTGCCCGCGTGCGTAACTTTGTAGGATCATCACCATCGTCATCTGGCCACGTTGTTCTTGTGATATCAACCACCCATGGCCCCCGGCGGACTTGGGGAAACCCCACGGAGTTTGGGGAACAATCACCCAAAGTCGAAACCATTGGACAAATTCCATTTCCTTCAGAACATTTTCCACGATTTCCAAGCCCAAATCCATGATTTTCCAAATGATGACAAAAATCTTCAGATCGAAAGCAAGCCACCGGCCACATCACGGCTGTCGTCAAAGAGAATGTTTGTTTTTTCCGTCGGAAACCCCAACCCAGGAAACTGCAGGACAACTTTTTGTTCAGGACAACGTGAACCACCCTGTTTTGTTTCCCCAAACAAGGAAAGACATCATTCTTTCAGTTTCGGATGGTTTCGGTTTGGCTGAGCCATGGCAGACAGCAAGAGCTGGTTCTGGTTTTGAGCACTCGGAAAAGGAACACCATGCCCGCTCCTCTCTCTCTCTGAACATCAAAATGGGCGGATGTGATGGGAGGGAGAGACGAAAGCAGAGGGAAATTGGGGGGCCAGCAACAAAAGAAGCAACGATCGTTTCCAAGGTTACAGGCGGCGGCATTCAACAGTCAACGGACGACTCGGATCCAATCCAATGGGAATGAAATGGAAGGCTCAAAAGGAAAGAAAAGAAAAGACTTGCTCACAAAGCGAAGAGAAGCAAAGCAAACCAGAAAAACGAGAAAAAAAAGACGCTCAGGGCTGGAGCTGGTTCAGTTCAAAGACACATTTGGTATTTCTTTGGTCTTCACCAGCCGACCTGGCCCAAGTGGGGCCAGAGACCTCTTTATTTTCCAAATGGTCTTGTCTCTTGCACACACACAGGTAAACCTCCTTACCTGAGGAGAGCCGAAATTTAATCTCTGAATGAGCTGATCTGCAAGCCAAGAAACTGGCATTTACCTGGCACAATAAGATCATTCCCCAGAGGAGAGAAGCCACTGGGCAGGAGATTTGGCTGGAATGCAAGCTCAGGCCCAACTTTGATTGATGGAAGATATGACCAACCCCAACCAACACAAGATGGCAGGCAGGCAGCCCAGAGATCTGGAGCCCATGCAGAGAATGGCCAACAAATTTAACATGGAGACCCTTCATGGTGTGTTACTTTGGTTGGATAAGATCCAACGCTCAAAAGAATGACAACACATTGTCTATTTTTGGACCAGATCAAAACAACAGACAGCAAAGGGTGAACAACCCCTTTGGTTGCCAAAAATGTCAATTCAACTTCCTTGTAGTTTCCAAATCATTCAAATAGACACATGCATTGATAGCACTGGAATATCTAAAGCTAAGAAGCTTCAACCAACAAATTCCTAATTTATTATATCCACCCAATTTATTATGCCCACCTTTTATTTCCTATGATTAATCCTGCAAAGAAATGGCAAGTCAGTTTACCCTGTCTCCAGACCACTTGGCCCAGCAAATGTTCTTTTTATCCCACAGACAAACAAAACAACTCAATGCTGAGTGATGCTTCCTGGAGTCTGGGCACAGATGCAGATGTCAGAAGTTCTGACCTCTGATGCAACAGACTCAGGATGACCACAGGGTGGGGCAAACGGAGTTGCCTGATCGCCATCAGACGTGGAGAGGATACACTGATGAAAAATTTAATGAAAATGGCAAGTTCGAAAACTTGCAAAAAGTTACAGATGTCAGTCCAAATGTCCAAAAAACAAAAATCGGGCATTTTGGCAGCTTTTGACAACTCAGTGGTTTGCACGCATTGCCATCAACCCTGGCTCGAGATGGACAACCAATAACCATCATATGCTCTGAGCTGAGCATGTACCTTGACACTTCTTAGTTAGGTCATGTTAAGGTATGTTAGGCAGGTTAGACAGGTCAGGTTTGGTTACATTAGCTTTATTTTCACATTTTTGTCACGTGCAAAATCGGGATATGCCCAAAACAGTGGGCATTTCTAAAATACACTGACCTGGAAATGAACCTGCGAGAAGCGCATATATTCTGTTGTGAGGAGCGAGTATAGACATTCTAACCATGAACCAAGCATGATGCCCGATGTTACTCCTGTATGGCCTGCATCATTCTGGCTTTTTCAAAAATAATTATCCGTATTTTGCTGCTTCTGTGCCTTTCCCATTTTTTCACTCACAAGCTTTGATCACCAAAAATTGCCCAAAAGCCAACGCTCACATCTCCCATCCATGTGAGTGTGTTGTGCTTGAGCAAAAGGAAGATGATCCCATTTCTGGAAAGCCTAAACCCGCAAATGCAAACCAATTGATCCTAAGTCTTTCTGACAAAACTTCTGACCACATTCGGACCTCCTGCAAAACTGGTGAGCCCACAGTTTTCAAAATTTTCACTTTACAAGCATGAAAGTGTGAAGAATATGCCAAATTTTCTACCTAGGTGCTGCAAATAAATGCAAGAGCAGAGACGAGACAAAACCTCAACCACGCATGAAGTGCATGAGGCATAAAATTAGAACTGGAATGGATCACAGAAAAGCGAATTAAACTCAATTAAAGCTGTCTACAACAAGGTCAAAACAACAGGAAGAGAGAGCAAACAGCGGATGAAGATGGCAGGCAAACCGATTTTAAACAGATGTCAGTCCAATTAAATGTTGTAAATTTCAGCAAAACGGACTTCTATTTAATCACAGAGAGAACCAGCAATCACACTGAGTCTTCTGGATCTTGGAAGTAAAAACAGATTCAAGCAATGACAAGATTTTGTGTGTTGTTTGTGTGTGGGGTTGAAGTGAAAGAGCTGCAGGCTCGCAACCAGTCTTTCAAAAATCAATTCTCCAACTGTTCCTGGCTTTCCACAGGACGAAACAGAATTCCAGGTCAATTTTCATGGAAAATATGGGTAGTTTTCCAACTGAAGAAATGAAGATGCAAGGTCCATTTAGTTTGGGCCATAAACAAAAAGATTCGACAACAAAGAATGGATCAAGAATTTCATGTCAACTTTGAGGCAAGACCTGAGAATTAGCTGGGCACCATAATGGAAACCTGAGAAAATCAAGTCATCTGACAAATTCAACGTCATGACATCAATTCTAGCGCCTTCTCAGATTTC
Organism: Sinentomon sp. SZTP_YWyxl; assembly: GCA_030068105.1. NCBI lineage: Eukaryota > Metazoa > Arthropoda > Protura > Sinentomata > Sinentomidae > Sinentomon > Sinentomon sp. SZTP_YWyxl. Next base: position 5,396 of record JASGXE010015723.1, on the reverse strand, counting down.
TTATTTCATGCCAGAGAACTGCTTCGGATGCAAAGTTCACATCACTTAAAACTGGAATACCCAAGAAAAGGACACGTTTTTTTTATTAGGATGAGGAATACCTTTCTTTTCTTACCAAGCCTTTTATTTCTAAGACAAGACATCCACATTAAAGTCTGCTGAACACAATTTCAAAGGCCATTCTTTGCAAATTCCTTGAAGCGTGTCGTTCAAATAAAAAATTTAGGTGGATGTGCAGAACACAGATAAATGCAAATTTGTTGCGCCGAGTGGCCAAAAATCACCCTAAAACTTGCCCAGGTATTTCGCACAATTCCAAAAAAAATATGAAATGCTTTACCCACCAAATCACCGTAGAAAAATGATTTCAGGCATCACTTTTCATGAAATCCAATTTTGTTACTGAATAAGTGAATTCCCTGAGTTCATTTTTTGGAAATGGTAGCTCTTTTGGCCAGGCGGGTAAATCCACACCCACTACGAGCAGTGCACATATGTAGAACGATGTAGGCAAAGTAACTTTCATCAAAAAAGTAACCCCGGTGCAAGGTCACCAAATCTATAGTCAATCCCTCCATCCTCCAACCTGCCGAACCGCTGGAGTCTCACCCAGAAGTCTTGTTCATGTTTGGCTGGGTGAGGGTGAGAGTCCCAGTTGAGACCAGGTCACTTTAACATCTTGATAAATATAGCCTGGTCAAAAAATAAAAAGCGTTCAGATCGCTTCCCAATGTATGGGTGAACACTGGCGGCACCAACCAAGAAACAAGCAAAGGTACTTGCTGAAAGCTGTGACAAGCCAAGTGTGCATGTTTATGAACAGTCAAAGAAGATATCATCGGACTTCTTTGAAAAGGGGCAAAGGCACAGATAGTTTCAAAACCTGTGGCCACAAGTGGCAAGATTTTGCACACATACCGCATTCGACATCAACAGCTTGAAAAAAGTTGTCATTTGGAAAAGGTAACTCAATTAGGTGCCTACATTTACGGCAGAGAGATCATAACGGAGGTAGCGCCACCTCGACGAGGTAGTTAAATTTTTTCCATTGGAGCAGAAGGCAAAAATTTACCTCGCAGCTTGGAGTCAGGGTTAAGGGTTACCCCCGTCATGATCTCTCCGCCGTTAGAATTAGATCTAGGTATTGGAAGCATAGGGACTTACCACCTGTTAAGGTTTTAAATTTCAGGCTACAAAAGGCCTATTTTCTGTTTTAATCAAACATATCTTGCCAATTGCATTGTTGTTGCAACTCCCAGAAGCCACAGAATTGGGTTGAAAGATATCATTAGGGCCTACCAAACTAAAATGCACAAAAAATTGTGACCTGTGGACATGGATGGGGTGGTAAACAATTTTGGCCCCTACCTCATAATGGTCCCTGAAATCCGGACCTGAGGTATCAACACTAGGCCTACCGCCTACCTCGATAGAGGCTGGGTTAGCACAGGTTAGCTTCGGCTGTTCCAGGTTCGGTTTCGAGGTACCACCCATTTTTGAAGGGCTAAAAGGGCATGTCCCTAAAACTATCTAATATACGAGTACAGGGTTTCCCAAAAACATTTCGCCAACATGGAGATGTTCCTGATGGAAAAACAAATCGAAATTAAAAAATCAGTAAAAAAAGTTTGCACCGGGCCCCCATTTCCATGTAATAACCCCTCAAAGCCCCCCAAAACGGACCCATTTGGGGTATTCATGGGGGAGGAAGATTTCACAGTATAACAGTCAAATTTTCAAGACAGTTTCTACGCATCGAGTCACACATAAAAAATTCAGTGACAAGATAGCCTACGAGCCCCCATTTTCACGCAGTAGCTACCCCCCCCCAAAAAAAATCTAAAAAAGGGTGGTCCCTGAAAACCGGACAGCCGGACAGGACCACCGGACCGACCCGGACGGGTTAGATTAGGTTAGGATAGTCTATCCTAACCTAATCTAACCTAACCTAACCTGTCCGGGTCGGTCCGGCGGTCCTTTCTGCCTGTCCGGCAGTCCTGTCCGGCTGTCCGGTTTTCAGGGACCACCCTAAAAAAGCCCAATTTGTGGTGGTCTTGTTCTTGTTTTAACCGAGATATTAAAAGAGTGGGTCGCCGTTCATGCAAAAATCGGCAGGCCTAATCGGAGATTTTTGAGCTGGGGGCCTCAATTTTTGAAACTGTCATTTTTCACCTCTCAATCCTTTGGTAATTCCACTTTTCTGAGAATTTGCAATGCTCCAAAACCACGATCTGGTTTGCTGGTCGTTCTGCCCCTGCTTTTAAAATGTGCACTTCTGGCGCAGTGCTGATCCGACACTTCGCTGGCCCTCCCTTTGGGAAGTGACTAAAACGCTGAACCTGCTTGTCATGCTGGTCCTGCTGGTAATGGCCAGGTAAGGGTAAGGTTAGGGATGGTGGTCCCTGAAAACCGGACAGCCGGACAGAACTGCCGGACAGGACCACCGGACCGACCCGGACGGGTTAGGTTAGATTAGGTTAGGATAGTCTATCCTAACCTAATCTAACCTAACCTAACCTCTCCGGGTCGGCCCGGCGGTCCTTTCTGCCTGTCCGGCAGTCCGGTTTTCAGGGACCACCGTTAGGGATAGGTGAGGTTAGTTTAGGTTAGGATAACCTAATCTAACAATAGCCTAACCTATTTAACCATTACCAGCAGGACAAGCAGTTGTTGCCAACAACTGGAAAACAGGCACACACATTCATGTCTGGAAAATTTGAAAATCCATTTCCATCTCCCAATGTCTGTTGTTTCACTAATTTTTCTTGAAAATTGTTTTGTCGGTGCTTTGTTTCAATTTACTTTTTGGGGAATTAATAATAATAAATCTACATTTATTTTGGCTAAGCAAACATGTGCCAAACGCAAATTAAAAAAATATGGAAGTGACTAAAACGCTGAACCTGCTTGTCTTGCTGGTAATGGCAAGGTAAGGCAGTCCCTTAGGTGTGAAGGGCGCCAAGGGCGCATCGCCCTGCCTTCACAAGGGGCGCCCTCCTGCCCTGAAGAGGCGCCCTCCTGCCCTAAATGCGCGCCCTCCTGCCCTAAATGTGTGCCCTCCTGCCCAAAATGGGCGCCCTCTTGTCCAAAAATTCGTGCACTTCTGACCTCTGCTCACTTGCAAGTGAATGACCATGGTTGCCTCTGTCTGTCTCCTTTTATGCTCAAAGAGATGTTGTTGGCCTTGGTCAGTGGGAGGAGCTTGTTGCCAAAATCCCTTACCCAGTTCTAAGCCCCACCCACTAATCAAAAGATCACTCCCTCTTGCAGGCATATAAGGCAGCTGACACAAGAAGAAAAAATGTCATTATGCATCATACCTTCACGCAGTGTGGACTGGACAGCAGCAATGCACTGATGATTGCCACTTTGCTAAAGCTTGAACCTAATTGGAAAGTGTGTTCCAATAACCTATGAATTTTGTGAGCCAACTCTACTGTGGAGCTACATCGATTGTGACTGCCCTCTTTTATGCTTATAATCAAACCCTCCAAAGATTGAGCAATTGGCAGTTGGAAAATGCTGTTGGCATACACGCAGGCCCAGGAATTAGGCAGGTACTGAAAATAAGGTCTATTAAAAGGTGAAGGTTACCAGGTTCCAAAAAAACAAAAAAAAAAGTATTGCTACCGGGAATTAAAAGGACTCCTTTTGCGATAACGTAACGTGGGTAGTGTTTTGAGTTTCCCTTCCACTGAAATAGCCGCACCTCTTGGGATAGGCTACAACCCCTGTCGCCAAAACCACGGTCAGGCACATGCCCGAGCTTCAGCAGGACTTACATTTGCACTTTTTTGGACAGCGGTTGATGAAAAAATGGCCCAAACCTCATCCTTGCATCAAGAAGAGATGGCAAGCCCAGGATGTCTATGTCTCTAGCACCACCTACCTGTCTTGTTATTGGCAGGTAGTTGTTTCCAACAAAATATGGCCCGAGATGTGATGGCAGCCATCTGGCTTTTGGGAGCGCTGCCCCCCAAATCCCCAGCCAGCGCTCTTGGTACACATTGGCACCCCACTGGAACTGCCCGCACTAGGCCCCTCTTCACCCTTCGGTAATCAACGGCCACAAGTGGACCCCATCAAATTGGTACCTTAACCACCCCCTAGGTATGCCCTCCGATTGAGGGCATTGCCCTGTCGTTGACTTTGGTGCCCCAAATTCCAGTCGGGTGCCCTGCCCTCTGAAATTTCTAGCTAAAGCACTGTAAGGGTTAGGTCAGGGTTAGGTGAGGTTAGGATAACCTAATCTAACAATAACACAACCTATTTATTTAACCATTACCAGCAGGACAAGCAGGTTTCCAGCAGGACAAGCAAGACAAGCAGGACAAGCAGGTTCAGCATTTTAGTCACACCCAAAAAATATGTCGATGACGAGATTCGAACCCACGATCTTCTGTTTCCAAGCTTAGAGCTCTACCACTGAGCTACCAGCACTTTCTCAAATTTCAGTTCTCCATTCGGCATTCGTGTTTAAAATGAAAAATCGCGGATATTCAGGCAACAAATGTTGAACAATTTGGGACACCACTGTCGATCTCCCACTTTCATTTGCTGCGATTTTTGGCACGGGACATTTTGAAAATGAACGCACTTTCGCCACTTTTGGTACCTATCTGATGAAGGTATATTTCTTGCATTTTAGTGTTTTATGGCATTTTTGGGGTGGTCCCTGAAAACCGGACAGCCGGACAGGACTGCCGGACAGGCAGAAAGGACCGCCGGACCGACCCGGACAGGTTAGGTTAGGTTAGATTGGGTTAGGATAGACTATCCTAACCTAATCTAACCTAACCTAACCCGTCCGGGTCGGTCCGGTGGTCCTGTCCGGCAGTCCTGTCCGGCTGTCCGGTTTTCAGGGACCACCCATTTTTGGCATAAAAATGCTGCTCCTTGGCCATATTTGACAGAGGTTGATTGAAATTTTGCACAGAAAATGTCTGGTGCCTACGTGAGTAGATACCAGTTTTAGGACCAAATTTTTTGACCTGGAAAAGAAGCAAGGCACTTCAGTGCAAGGGAACAAAATTCACAGGTGTCGTTGACCAAGATTTGAGGGAAGTGACGAAAACGCTGAACCTGCTTGTCCTGTCCTGCTGGTACCTAGTCCTACCTAATGGCCAGGTTTGGGTTTGCATGGTTTGGACAGGTGAGGTTAGTTTAGGTTTGGCTAACCTAATCTAACATAGGTATTTAACCATTGCCAGTAGGACAAGCAGGTTTCCAGCAGGACAACCAAGACAAGCAGGTTCAGCGTTTTCACACCCAGTCCCAGATTTGAGCCACTGTAAAATCCAAAGCAGACAAACCTGGGCTTCGTTTTTGACTGCATCAGAAAAATTGCAGCAAAAGATAGGTATTGAGCAAAAATTTGGTGAAAATCAAGGCAACTT
>JASGXE010015722.1:0-11570 GCA_030068105.1 Sinentomon sp. SZTP_YWyxl | reverse complement strand
GTGACAATTGACCACGTAGCGACAAGGCCTGTTTTGGACGGAGCGCAGATACAACATTTTACCTGTGGAGGAGGATTTGATCGTTTTCAGAAAGTTAAAATGTTTCGGTTTCAAAGTTTTAAAAAACGAATTCTTAACGTTTTCAATGGAATTTTGAAAGCCTCGTGGCAAGATGACTGGATTTCTCCAATTCACTCGATTTCCCCAATAAAAAGTTGTCCATTGACTGCTTCGTGATTGACAAACTCAACATTTTTCTCGAAATTTTCTCAAAACATTTCGAAACAATCTTCTCCCAATTGTCTAAAAAAATCTCCGGGAGACCGAAAAATTCGAAATTCATGTGAATTTCGAATTTTTCGGTCTCCCGGAGATTTTTTTAGTAGCGCAGTTGGTAAGCAGGTATCAAGAAAAGAATAAGAGCCGAGGAACCGGTTTCGATTCCCGCACTCGTCAATTTTTTTTTGCGTGATATCCGATTCAAAATGAGTAAAATTACGGCTGCGAATGTGTGATTTTTCGTTTTCGATGTGTAAAAACAGGGATCAGATATCACACATTTTCACTGCTGAAATCACACATTTATTTCTATGTGTGCACTCAGAATTAAATGTTTGAAGGCAGTGGTACCTATGCATTGAGTGTGGAATCAGCAGGCGATAGACCACGTCAAGAGGTTAAAAACAAGGTCACAAAAAATAAAACTCACAGTTAAACAAACAAGACGTCACAAAACAAAATATAAAATTCAAAGCAACTCCAATTATTAAACTGACTGTGAGTTCCAGTCAACTTTTTCAAGTTCAAGTTCAAGTCAACTTTTGTCAACAAAGTGACAAAAGTAATCTTTTATTTTATTTTTAACCTCGATGTGGTCATATTGCCTGCTGATTTCACACTCAGAATTTCTTGCCGAAAATCTGCAGGCAAGTGTATTGAATTTACTCGTACTTGTTTCATCATGCTATACTTTGAATGCGAGGTGAATAATAATTGTTGAAAATTGCTTAAACTATTATCTCTGAAGTTCGATTTCAAAATTCTGATACCTTTTATATCACTCATTTCGTCTCCACCATATAGATGAAATTCCAAACGAATCCAGTGTTTTGCCCATTTCCTTTCCAAAATAAGCATGATTTCAACAAGCGTTCGAGCAGAGAATTCCAACTCAAGAATACTGCAAACTAGTGGGGCTTCGCCCCACTGCGACCTTCGGCCGCAACCGTGTTTCGGCGGTGCGTGTTCAGTTGGGGCCTCCACCCGCTGGAAGCTGCGCTTTGTCTCCTGTCGTTTTCGAGTTTTGTGTTCAATTGTTTTGCGAATGGAATGGACATTTTATTGACTTCGCTGCATTGATTGGGCCTAGGCACCACCTTGCTGGTTTTGGAGGGCGTTTTTCACCATTTGCACAGGCTTGCAACTGCCATGCATTGGCCATCTGCCTCTGGATTGGTTTTTGTCCGTGTCGAACATGCATGTCTGGTTTCCATTGCCATTTCTCGAAGTTTTGCTTTGGCGAAAGTCAAAATTCCACGACAAACAAAAGGTGCGAATGCTCTGAATAGGCAATTTCCACAGGCAATTTCTGTGTTGAGCGCAGGAAGTGCTCGTGCGCGAACTTGGTGTCGTGTGGATCCAGCTTTCTTTGACCGTGTGTGGGGCCCCAAACTCCTTTTGATTCTATGGAAAGGCAGTTTTGATAAAAAATTGTTTCAGACCAAGAGAAAAATCCTTCGTCTTTGCACTTTCATTCTGCTGCCAAGGTCAACCCATCCTGTTTTGAACTGAAAATGAACTCAATGGTCGGTTTTGAATTCGGCCAGAACAGATGAAGGGACATGGCATTGTTGCGAAGTTGTGGCATTGTTGCTGTGCCTTGCAAGCAACAATGCACGAACAGCAATGCAACAATGCAGGCAACAATGCATTGTTGCTGAATTATTGCAGCGTGGGTGGCGGCACGACCAACACAAAAGACTCCGCAGACAGATTGACGCGTGTGGGCACACACACGACGATTCAATTTTGCCAAAGGCAAGGAGTGTAGAGGAACAAGTGTACGAGGCTGAGTAGTTCATTGTTGCCTCGCAAAGTTTGGCGCTGGCATCGCTCTGTGTGCATGATTTTCTGTTGATTGATATGGGAATAGCAGCGAGCGTTTCGTTAAAACTGTGTTTTGTTGAAAAGTTCTGAACGGATTTCGATGATTTAGGTGTCAAAAGAGAGCCAATAAAATGCAGATTATCATTTCTCAAAGAAATTTCATTTATTTCTTGCGCGAAATGTCGAAAACGTTTTTGAGAGACAAAGGCCTTTTCCGAGACGGTCAAAAATTTCCGCCTCCCAGTTTGCAAAATGGACTACAGCACAAAATTTTCCGTTGCAACATGGGATTGACCTGGAGCAAAGTTGTTCACCAATGTCTGGCCTATCTTTTGACACCTCAATCATCGAAATCTGTGGCAATTTAACCCAGTATTTGTCCCTTCAAAGCAGCGCAGAATCCAATGGCTTTGCGAATGAATGTGGCTCCATCGCCATTTCAAAAGCTGATTTCAGAATCCGGCTTCCTCGGGAAAGAAAAACGGTGCGAGTTGCTCTGTGTTGATCAAACGATAGATTCCGATAATTTTGGTGCCGAAAGAGAGATAAAAATCTCACAAAGAAATATCAGTTTTTCTTTGCAATTGCAAATTTTCAATTTCATGATTTGGTATGATGCGCTTAGACTTTTTCCCATGCGGATGCGCAAATAATTGCAAATAAATACCTAATGATTGTGATCATTTGCGTTCACATTGGGATCCCTGATATGTTGTGCACTCTTTTCCAGTGTTCCATCCATCCACAAGTTGCGCCCCTTCCGTGGATTTCGCAGAAGGACTTTTCAAAAGAACCGCTGCTTCCAAAAGAGCCACTTTTTGATGCCATTCAATATTCATTTTCATTCCAAAATCGTTGTTGGAGAATAAGGCCGTTTCAGCTCATTCAACAAAATGCTGCTCAAGATGGTTGTGAAATGACGCTTGACAATGGGAGTGAAGCAGCGCTTTTGGTATCAAGGGAATGTTGTTTGAAATGACAGCCATGCACAAGGGAACGACAGACCGGCAATTTTCAGGATAGGATTTCACGTTTTTGGGGCATTTCAGAGAAGGAACAGGGCACCGACCCATTCGGGGGTCCGGGGGCGGAGCCCGCCTCCAGCAGGTAATGTGGGTCAGGCGGACCCCTGGTGGGGGGCTTTAAGGGCGGAGCTCCCAGATGCCCAAGACATTTTGAAATTTGGAGTTCGATTTGGGCGCAATTTTCTGGGTGCGACATTCGTGTTCATCCTGTTTTGCCTTGGCAGGGACGCCGCTTGACCGTTGATGACGAATTTGTCGTCTTCCATGACATATACTGGTTCCATTCCAGACTGAATTTTCATCAATTGAAAGATTTTTCTGTTGCAGGCAGCGTTCTTTCGACATTGTGAAGAGCTCAAAAGAGAATGCGACAAAGCATCATTTTTTATTGCGACACGAGAAGATGAGTAAAAATTGATGATGCGCAATACCAGTGTTCGCCGGACATTTGCGCGAAAAGTCCTCAAATTGGGGAATATTTCACGCTTTGGTGTTCACCTCTGAAAGATGAGCGCAGGCCTTTGCTTCTCTGTCTTCAAACGCAGAACTTCATCATCAAGTCGCACCAACAGCTGCAAAACGCATGAGATTTTATTTCGGTGGAGATCCATTTGGCCAGGTCCCCGCAATATCTCTGAAATATTCGAAAACTTTCGGAGGTCAGTTAGCATTTTACGTGTTGTTTTACATGCGACAAAAAACGACAAATGTTTTGCTGCGCTTGACGTGCCATTTCGAATTATTGGCCCCGAATTTCATGATGAACGTCCGTGTTCGAAGACTTATTTGGTGGTCGTGCAGCACAGGCCTAGGCGCATCTTACAAATGAGAACACAGAGAATCTGAAATTCGTACTCTATTTTGATGACATTCCCCGCAAAAGTCCAACCAACACTGGTTGTGCGCATAAATTTGGCGTGTGTTCTTGTGTCGAAAACAAAATAATGCTTCTATGTCGCAAAATCTCTTGATAAAAGTGTGAAATGGAGTTCAAATACAGTGATTTTGGAGTTTTTGGAAAGCTGAAAGCTTCCTCTACAACTTTGCCGCAGGTCAAAACCATGTTGCAACAGAAAAACTCGCACAATTGAAGAAAATACATGTGAGAAGCGGTATTCTTTCGCATCTTGAGAAAACACACTTCATTCCTCAAAATGGTTGGCTAGTTTTGCGCGCCAGAAGAAGTTTGGATCATTTACATATTTAAAATCGCACATTTTTCAGCTTTGTTCCATGGAAGGTTTTATCAAAATCCGTCATTGGTTCAAAAGATATTTGACTTCCATGAGCGTCGCATCGCGACCGCCCATTCACCGCAGGCAGTTCGTGGCACACAGACCGACACGAGCGCCGCGCTGCGGAAGAAAAATCTTGGTACCGTCTGCTCTCCATTGCGAAGGCGAGAGCCTCGTACACTTGTTCCTTTACACTCCTTGCCAAAGGAAAAAATGTCTTAATTTGAACTTTATTATATAGAGAGACACTGAGCAGAGTTGTAAGATTGCCACCAGACACTGCTAGTCTTATTGCAGTACGCCAGTGAAGTGTGTAAAAGGAATCGCCAACTGCTCTCAGGCTTTGTGGCGTTGCCTCACAGACATGTTGGCCTCCAAACGCAAAGAAAAGATACAAAATTAAACATCCTATCTCAGTGGGGCAGTCCGCAGTCGTGAAATTCATTCTAACGTGTCTCAAAAAGGACGATTTTTTAAATGTGATGTAAATTTGGTATCTCAGGAATGTTGAATTCAAAAACGGCGATATGACGCCCGATTTTTATGTGCACGTGATTTGTTTTCGGTGTGCAAACGTCTGTGTTGCATGCACACTAAAAAAATCCGTACCTGATGGCATGGGTTTCAAGTTAAATTTCTTCTTGAATTTCAATCTGCATATACCTAAATGTGCATATCTGTTCCATGATGTCGTCATGGTATCGTCGGACTGCTTTCTGACACAGCCAGTCTGTTCTTTGTTTATTTGTGTTTCTGAGAGTCTGAAACCGAAAGAACAGTGAGAAAAGTGGGCGGCGTTCATTTGTGCTGCTTTTATTTGTCGGTTACCTTTCCCTAAATAAAAATGCGTTGCTGACTGTCCGTGCACTTTTGTGTAACATGTGAAATGTAAAGCCTGTCTCTGAAGCATCCACCCGCCACAACACGTAAAGCGCGGCGAAAAGAATAAACAGGAGTTCCTTTAATGTAAAACGTGAGGAAGAATGAGACGTTACTTTAATGCTTGCTGAGATGCTGTCCCTTCCATCAGCAAATTCAACTATTTGTTATTGTTATTTATCCGAAACCAAGTCAAAAACAAGTTATTCTCTGATCCAGATTTCACGAAAACTTGTCTAGGACGAAGCAGCAAGTGAGGTGCGGACGCAAAGAGAGCGATCACTCCCCCCCCTTTCCGGGAAAATATCGATTTTTGATGATTGTTTTTATGGAGAAATTGAAATGCTTTTGCGCACAAGGTGAACTCAAAATTTTCAAAATTTCTTCGACTCCTGCCAAGTTGCTCTGCATTTGGAAACCCGACCGGTCTCTGGCTCAAATCCCGGAGCTGGCAACGCTCCGTCGGCACACCGCCCTCCCCCTTTGCAAGAGCTTGATCCGCCCGCCAGCGCCATTGTCCTTTGGCAAAACAATGGTAAAAGACTGTATATAGCTACATGGAAGTAGGCCTCTTCATTTTTTGATGACTCTAAAGGTCGCTTTTTCAGGTTTGAAACACGATGAAAACAGTTGTCAGTTATTTTCACCATTGAAACTTCGGCTCTCAATGAAATTCAAATGTAAATATGTATTAGGTATATTTTTTCGGAATTCGCCTCATCAAAAAACCTGGACATATACCAAATACAAACACCATGGCATGACGGGTATCCCATCACAGACATGAAAGTTCCATGGCTCCTGGAATACACTAACAGCACCACAGGCAGGCAAAATGTTCAAGTCTGCAACAAAATAAAATAATGGCACGAATGATAAAGAGATAAGAGAACGTCATTTATGTTCAGGTATCAAAGTCGAGATGAAATGTGACCGCAGGCAGATTAAATGGGTCTGTGAAGACTCCCCTAAGGGAAGTGATGGTACGTCCCAAAAGGATAATTTGCCGATATTTGTCTCTAAAGTCCCACAGGTGAAGTTAAAATTGCGATCATGCCGCATAATTATTTGTGGCAACTCCAACAGAGAGAGTGAAAGTCAGCCCAACCGGCAACCGCCGCTCCCCTTAATTCAAAATCATTCTAGCCGTCTCGCGCCTATCGGCCAAGAATCTCCAGCCCAGAATTGAGATTATTGTTTCGTACCCACCGGAATTCTTGCAGCTCAATGGTGAACTTTTTCCAACATATAGACTTGCAAGTGAGCAGTACGGATCCCACGCAAAATTGCGTACTCGCAGGAATTGATTAAACGATGCATGCTGAAGTATTCCTGCACAAATTCTCTTCTTTGGTGGACCAATTTAATCATTGCACTTGATAAAATTCGAGGTTTTGTCAACCTTACCACCAGCAGCAGAATGAGAATTTGCATGCGGCCCCCAAACAAGTTTGCTACACAAAGATTAATGTGGTTGGTAATAGGTACCGAAAGAAAATTCAGTGTACTGCGCGAGGGTGTTTTCCACCAATTTGGCATAGGTGTATTGAACGGAATCCAACCTCCGCTATGTGGAAAAAACCGTTGAAATCTCAGTTGTACGAATTTCAAAACTGCTCGCCCATGAGTAGTTTTTGACGGTTGACACGGTATGCAGAGTCTATACCAAATGTCTTGGAACATAGGAGAAGTTTTGAAGGCCAGGCTGATCCAGGGGTCATCTATTTTTAACAGGGCTTGAATCAACTTCACGCCTTACAGGAGAGCCATGATGTTTTGCGGTGCACGACGCCATGTTTTCCAAATGGCCACAAAGTTAAAACCGAAATCCTATGTTCGAGAACTTATGGCTAGGGGCGTTTATCGGTATTTCAGGCACCTGTCGTCTGTCCCAGGTCTGTACCTACAAGACGCGCTTACTGAATCAGTCCGTCCGTCAGAGTCTACCTCCGTTGGGAAGAGACAAAGCAAAGAGAAAGAAAAGAGAAAAGAGTTTCTCCCACAGGAATGAGAAGAGGAAGTATTGGAATGAGGAAGTAGTTGTTTAATTCGTAATGAATTTATAATTAATTTTTCATTTCTTTGCTTCATTTATTTCCATTTCATTTCCATTGCTTTCGCTAGTAGTAGGTACCTGCAGTTCCTTTGTACAGTGTTCGACAAAACTTTTCGAAAACAGGTGTGAAACGAAGCTCATTTAAGCTTTGCCTTTTTAAGCTCATTCAAGGGCTTTGCCTTTCCATTTAATTTCATCAGGACGGTACAGTTTCACGCGTAGCACGAATCTGATGTGCTTTGCGACGCACATATTGATTTTAAATGAAGTCCGACGGTTCGGTTTGCAAGGACAAGTTTTCTCCATGTTTTGAGACTTTTGGCGGCTATAGTGTTGGCACACACTTTTCTCAATAGCTCTGTTTTTGCCCTTACTCACACCGCAGCTGCACTCCAACGTAGCGAAACCGCTTCAAAATGCAAAAATTAATCAAAATTTTTAATTAAGCCGCCGAAACGGAAAAACTTTTCATTTTGAATTCCATCGCAGTTTGTTCCGCTGTTTGCGCTTGTCTCGCATTTGCAATCCGAAAAGCCATTCACAGGATGAACCAAAAATGGGTCTGCAGATCTTCCCATCCAAAATGGCATACGAAGAACGATATAATCCGACGTGTTTCACGTTTTTTCAGCGTTTGACACGTAAACGTTAGTGTGTTGGTTGATGACAAGTCTGAGCAGATGGAACAGATGGGACTGTTTTCGACATTTCTGCACATGTCCATATGTCTGCACATGTTTAGACATGTCTGGACAGAAATGTGAACTGTTTGCTGGCTCAACTTATTGTGGTGCTTTTCTTGATTGTGCCTAATTGATCGACAAACGGCAAAAGCACCAAAACTAGGGTTATTACTAAAACATGAACACACCCGCGCACACCCGCGCACACCCGCGCACATCCGCGCACACCCGCGCACAGCCAAAATTGACCCGCGCACAGCCGCGCACCGTGCGCGGCTGTGCACGTTTTATGTTCAGAAATGTGAACTGTTTGGCTCAATTTATTGTGGTGCTTTTCTTGATTGTGCCTAATTGATCGACAAACGGCAAAAGCACCAAAACTAGCCTTTATCTCGTCTATGATGCCATATGGCATCACGAAAACAATGCCGAATCTCGTCTCTGCATTATGTTAAAAATGTCTTTTTTTTTTTGGAATGACACCCCACTTTGACATCTTGTCGAAGACGCCACCAGATTGTATTGCTAAGTGTCAACTGTAACCCTGTCAAATTGACATGCGAACAGCAGGCTAATCTGGGGTGAATTTTGGGGTTTTTTGCTCGCCTGCTGCTCCGAAATGGTGGGTCCTGTCTACGATGCCATTTGGCATCATAAAGGATCGATATTTGGGCGGGAAAAAAGTGTCCTAGGCCAAATTTAGCCTGGGGGGGTATGTCACTCCAAGCCCTGCCGGGCGGCTGGAGATATCGAATTAAAATAGGCAAAAATAGGCGGTTTCTCAAAAACTGGCACTTTAGCAATCCCTACCCGAGATACAGGGACCATGCCAAAATGGCGGGAAAAGTTCAAAGTCAAAAACAGAGGGCATGCCGACGTAGGAAACAATAATAATATCAATAGATAAATGTGCGTTTATCTCGAAAACTTTTTTTCAATCCTTTGACGGCTCCGACAGGCCGCATCTGATGACATTTTTCATCAGATTTCTGGGAAGTTGTCGGCGGAAGTGTGAAGATGGATCATCAGCAATTCGCGCCTTGATTGACAGGTCGGCTTCTCTTTGACACGCCGACAAAGGAGACCGCCTCTCATCATTTTTTACGATTTCGGTTGTACAGCTCCGATTCTTGGTATGAAGACTTTGTACAGGTCTTTGCAATAAACGTGTCATCGGAAGTAAACATGCCTTCAAAGGAGTTGTTCCAAACACTTCAAAAATTGAATATGAGGCTGCAGCAGCAGACCGACTTGAAAAGTTGTGATGCCATATGGCATCATAGACGAGATAAGGTTACAAAATCCGGAGACGACTTAAACGCTAGGGTTATTACTAAAACATGAACACACACCGCGCACACCCCCGCACAGCCGCGCACACCCGCGCACATCCGCGCACAGCCGCGCACAGCCGCGCACCGTGCGCGGCTGTGCGCGGGTGTGCGCTGGTGCGCGCGGCTGTGCGCGGGTGTGTTCATGTTTTTGCAATAACCCAAAACGAGCATGAATAACGCTAATCCTTCACAACATTTTTTCAGCACCATATGAGGTGGATTCGAAAGCGAATCGAGGCACATCAGACACGAGGTCATCCAGAATAGTTATGGATTCTTTCTCGAACCACTTCCTTCAATAGGAAAGAGCTTCTTGTTCGCTGCTCCAAGAATCAAACCAACCCAATTAAGGGCCAAAGCTGTTAACTTCAGAACATTTTCTCGGCTCAAACCAAACTCGAAACAAACAGCTTGCAACCAATCCAACCAAACTCACAATCAAAATTCGGCACTAAACTCGTTTGCACAAAAAACAGATTCGATAAAAACACAACTCGATCAAAAGATTTCGTTCGACGGCTTCGACCCAACCGCCGGACAGAAACTGAATCGAACCAAAAAATGTCCGCGGAGAAAGAGCAACACGAATTAAACGCAATAAAACGCAACAAACCAAACTCAAACAAAGCAACACTCGCATAAGAAACAATCGAAGTGTGCAGCATCGGGAAAATTATGGCGCCACTGACGTAAATTAAATGGAGAAATGGTGTTGCCTCCGAAACTTTCCTATACTTGCGTCCTTTTTTATCACGAAGAAAAAAGTGTCGTGTTTTGTCAACATGTTGTGACATCTGTTTCACAAGTTTTGTATCAACAATTTTATTGCATATACTAAATTTAGAAAAAACAGTTTCGATTTTTTTTCTTCTTCATTTGGTTGGACTGCAAAGAAAAAACTTTGGTGCTAAATTTTCGTCGCGGAATCAAAAATATCATTGACTACCGAAACTGCATTAATACTGCATGTGTGGTTCCATTAATTTTCCCGGCACTGTACATTCGCCTTTCGAACTGAGACACATTCGGACAAATGATCATTCCCGCCAAATTCGACCCAAAGGAAATTCGAACAAAAACCACTCGAACAAAACATCATTCAACAAAATATAAGACGGCATGGTACTGCTGTTTTGCCGCAGCTGGCGCCAGCTTTCGAAAGGTTGCCAGGCATACGTGTAATTTTTGACCGTCTATTTTTTCGGTCTAATTTTACGTCCAACGGGAATAATGTCGAACGGCAACGAATAAAGTCTCACGGAGTAATGTCTAATCGGAATAACGTCTAACCGCGGAATAACGTCTAGCAGGAATAACGTCTAACCGGAATAAACGTCTAACCGAATAAACGTCTAACCGGAATAACGTCTAACCGGAATAACATCTAACCGGAATAACGTCTAACCGGAATAACGTCTAACCGGAATAACGTCTAACCGGAATAACGTCTAACCGGAATAACGTCTAACCGGAATAACGTCTAACCGGAATAACGTCTAACCGGAATAACGTCTAACCGGAATAACGTCTAACCGGAATAACGTCTTACCGGAATAACGTCTAACCGGAATAACGTCTAACCGGAATAACGTCTAACCGGAATAACATCTAACCGGAATAACGTCTAACCGGAATAACGTCTAACCGGAATAACGTCTAACCGGAATAACGTCTAACCGGAATAACGTCTAACCGGAATAACGTCTAACCGGAATAACGTCTAATCGGAGTCTGTCTGATTTTTGGAACGTCTAAAAATGGCGGCCTCTCGTCTGCGGCACAAGTTCATGCAAGGATGTCAGATGTTTTAGCGTGATAAGCGTGATCGGATAAAAAAGGGCAAATAATGACTTGCCAAGTGGTGGTTCCGACTCATTTAACACCCTGTAACTCAACCTAACAAACCCAAGTGAACCTGATCTTCCTCAATCTAGCATCTTCCGACTTCAAAAATCTGGCAAGCATCACATTTGGCACTTTCAAATGTGCCAAAATTAGACGTTCCAAATATTAGACGTTATTCCGGTCGCACACGTCCGAAGATCTTATTCCGGTTGGTTAGTCATTGTTCCAGTTAACATCATTCCGGTTAGACGTTTTCCGATTGGGCGTTGTTTGATTATAAGACGTTAACCCGATTGACCTTCTTTTTCTAGTCCGAAATTGTTAGACCCAAGTGGTCCAGACGGTCTAAAAATTAGACGGCATAAAAAATAGACGTTGTATTCCGTGCATCACCCGCTTTACAGTCC
>JASGXE010015721.1:0-11204 GCA_030068105.1 Sinentomon sp. SZTP_YWyxl | reverse complement strand
TTACAATCCATGTGTTCCATCTCCTTGTGGACTTCATTCCCAATGCAGAAGCATAAATTCGCAGGCCATATGTTCTTGCTTACCCGGTTTCGTCAGTGCTCCACCAATGTGCAAGCCGGAATGTGTTTCAAACAGCGAATGTTCCCCTGACAAAGCCTGCATCAACCAAAAATGTGTCGATCCATGCCCTGGAAGATGCGGTATAAATGCAGTTTGCCGGGTGGTTAATCACAGTCCAATTTGCACGTGTCCACCTGCATTCAGTGATGGAGATCCTTTTGTCAGGTGCTTCAAAATGCCCGAACCCCAAGTTGTCACCCCCCGTCCAATTCCAATCAATCCATGTGTGCCGTCGCCATGCGGACCAAATGCAGAATGCCAAGCACGTGGCGAGCAAGCTATCTGCTCATGCCTGCCAACGTTCGTTGGAGCTCCACCAAACTGCAGGCCAGAATGCACCATAAACCAGGATTGTCCAGCTAACCAAGCATGCATCAACCAGAAGTGTGGCGACCCCTGCAGGAGTGCTTGCGGAGTTCAGGCATTGTGCACTGTTACAAATCACATACCGATCTGTTCTTGCCCAACAGGATATTATGGCAATCCGTTTGAAAGATGCATTCCGATACCACCTCCACCACGTAAGTTGGCAATTCCATGCAGCTATTTGCAAAAATGACTTGAGGATGCTCCATTATCAATTCAAATATTCACCCTCAATATTCGAGAATGTTCATCTGTGTACTGCACTAAAATTGATGTGATGTAACCCTCATACCGTCAAAAAGGCTAGGACATTCACTTCACGTTTGCTCCTACGAAGGACTCGTTGCAAAATAGTTGCTTTGATAAAGCCAGCTTGTAAAATAGCTTTGAAACAACTTTAAAAGAGTGGGTTTCACTTTTCAAAAATCGTTTCAACTTTCTACTAAATTTATCCAGAAAATAAGTGGCAGATCCAGCTGGAATAAGGGCGAAAGCCCCTCCCTCTCATGGGGGGAAAATATTGACTTTAGCACAGCTATCACCTGGGAAAAACCACACTTTTGCACCCAAAATGAAACCCAAAACATCAGAATTTCTGATGGACTGTACCTCCATATATTCCGGTCCCCTCCGTGGGAGGCTGGATTCACCACTGAAAAATTATTACCTTGGTGTCTGAACTCGTCACTTTGGCATGAAAAATGATGATGCTTTTCAAGATCATCTTCCTTTACGAAACCATTTCCGAAGTGTTTGTCATTCATCGCCTCAGGTTACATATTATTCATTCTCAATCCATTTTTTTTTCAGCAAAACCAGTCCGGCCAGTTATCCTTGATCCATGCAGTCCGTCGCCATGCGCTCCAGAAGCAAGATGCCAGACCAGGGACGGCCATGCAATCTGCAGCTGTCCACCAGAATATTTTGGCAATCCTTATGTCTCATGTCGTCCAGAGTGTGTGATGAATTCAGAATGCCAAAGCAACTTGGCCTGCATTAAGAACAAATGCAGGGATCCATGCCCTGGTACATGTGGCATTGGAGCAAACTGTCAAGTTATTAACCACATACCGATATGCAGCTGTCCATTCCAGTTTACGGGAGATCCGTTTGTGCGATGCATTCAGCAGCAACGTGAGTTAAATTAATGTTGCAGAAACCAATTGGGGAGAATTTCATTTTATGTTTAAGCGTGGCAATGAATAAAATAATATGCAATTGGAACCATTTTTTTTTTTTAATTTTCACTGTATTGGAGCAAACAGTCAGAAAAGAAAACAAACCTGAAAAAGCAATACAAAAATAATGTGAAACGGGCCTGCACGTTCAATCCTAAAATATTGCTGAAAATCAATTTCAAAAGTTACAAAAATGTGGTTGTATATGAGTAAGTTTCCAATGTGCACTTGCACAGCACTTTGTGCAGCACAAACGAGATAAAAAAAAAGCAGCGAAACTACGCCCAGGAGCCAATTTTTGACAAAAAAAAAAAAATTGGAAAAAAATTGGCCTCTTTTCACTGGTGAGTTGAATGAAGCCTGTCCACGGCAATATCATATATCTGAAATACAAGCACTTCCGATTCAACTCTGATGCAAAACTGGATATTCTGTGATGAATTCACCACTTCTGTTGATTCGGATTCGGAGTAATAATTGCACTTGTTTTCTATTGCAGCTGTCATTGAAGATCGGCCAAAAGATCCATGCATACCGTCACCCTGTGGACCTCAAGCTTACTGCATAATCGAGAACGGCCAGGCCATTTGCAAATGTCAGGCTGGATATTTTGGAAATCCGTTAATTGGCTGCAGACCGGAATGCACCGTCAATGCTGAATGCCCAACCAACAAAGCTTGCATCTCCAATAAGTGCCGTGATCCATGCCCAGGTTCATGTGGTGCTGGAGCTCTGTGTGAGGTGATCAATCACAGTCCAATTTGCAGCTGTCCTCCGGGTTACATTGGAGATCCATTCCTCAGCTGTCAACTACAACCAAAACCAGGTATGCAGGCAAAGACAGCAGTGTTATAAAAATGTGCATTATTTGTCATTTTTGGTCTTTTTGTGTCGACATTTTTCCACTGCAAAAACTTCACTATTTTTGGCAAACTGGCTGAACCAGGCCAAAACATATGCAGTTTTACAGTATTGACAAGCAAAACAAGCTTCCAAATGGCAAAAATTACACAATTCATGGATGCATTTTCTGTCAAAATTACTTGAAACCGAAATCCCAGACGGAAATGAGAGTGAGACCACATGAATCCTCATGATATGGAGACAGATGATCTGGAATGTGGTGGAAATCTCTGGAATCTGTCCGGAAATGGCTTAGTCAAGTTCATCTCAAAGTTTACACACTCAATCATGAAAAGTGCTCAGCCTATGTTGATGTTGGCACCTCCTGCCAGATTGTTTGCAGAATCCAACAATTATTACGCTGTTTTATCAAAAATGGGCAAATTCCTTGGTCAACTGTGAAGTGTTGATTCTGACAATTGGCCTGGGAAAATTTTGTTAATCTTCCTGAGCCAAGTCGATTTCACTAATCCCAGTCAGGTGGCCAGACCTCAAAAAACAAATGGATTCCCAGAGAAATAATGCTCATGGTGTGCCTTGTCTCATGATACTTTTCTGGATTACCATGTGGTTTGGTTTACATAATCATCTTTTCTAAATTTCAGTGGAAGCCGCAGATCCTTGCAACCCATCACCTTGCGGCATCAATGCTCAGTGCATTGTCAGAAATGGCCAGGCGTCGTGTGTCTGCTTCCATGGCTACTTTGGCAATCCAGTTGTCGAGTGTCGCCCTGAATGTACCATCAATGAAGATTGTCCGAGAGACAAAGCTTGTGTCAGCATGAAATGTGTCGATCCCTGCCCTGGAGCCTGCGGGATCAATGCTGTATGTGAGGCCATCAATCACAAAGCTGTGTGCACATGTCCATCTCCTTACATCGGAGATCCATTTGTGCAGTGCATACCACAGCCACCTGGTAAGTATTTCTTCGTTCTTGAAATCAAATGGCTTCAAATAAATTTGATATTTTAAGTCCTAGACACCTTATCAGCAGTTTTCTGAAAATCAACCCCTTCCAACTGGAATAAGCTCTCCTGGGGTTTAAATTGCCTCAAATTGTGGGATGACTGATGCAACATCAAAAACGGAAGTTTTTTCCTGTGCATTCGATATTCCTTGAACGTTTCCTCAATTTGACATCCCCACTTTAATCCTTGTACGTTTCAATTTGCAACCAGATGGCCTACTCCATCTTCATTCCAATGTGAAATCCCCGATACCTTGCCCTTGGCCCTACTCGTCAGCCCATCTGAAAGACGAAAAATAATCCTTCTGCCATTGCATTCACACTGATTTGACCATTCAAGTCAACTGCATTTTGATTGTGAATATTTCCCGCCGTCTGTGCCATCAAAGGCACTGCGTGTGCAATAATCTCTGCATGTTGAAAATTCATCTTTATGAAGTTTTGGTGCAGTTCACAATTACATTTACTATGTTCTCTCGCTTTCAGCTCCAAAACCTGAATGTGTGATAGATGATGATTGTTCAAATGATAAGGCTTGTGTCGATCAAAGGTGCCAAAATCCTTGTCTAGTCAATTCTTGTGCTCCTAGAGCAACCTGTCTAGTTATTCGACATCGTGCTGTTTGTCACTGCCCAGAAGGACACACTGGAAATCCTCAGGTCCAGTGTATTGAAGGTAGGAGAATGGTTTCATTGTGTTTGTCAGTAAGGACATGCAAATTGCGATGTTGGATTCCTAACTGAAGTTACTCTGTTCTGTTGTTGGCAATCATTTCAGGTTTTGCAGATGATCATCGGACTTATCATTCCAGATTTCAGTAGACACGATCCAAAGTACAAAAAGTATCTGTGGACTGCTTGGCTACGACTTGGCCAAAATGGGACAGACCTATGTATTCCCATCCAACACATAGCACAAAGTAAAATGCAAAGTTTCTTGCGTTGGACTTGTTCCCACTGGTCCTCAACCATCCCTGTCTAAGCTGAGCAATTCATCCCATGAGTAAAAACAAGAAGGATTTTATTTGAGAAGGCAGCCTTCAGCAAACTGCATCATTCTATAAAAAATTTCAACTGGAAGAACATCGAAATTGCAAACACAACACAGCATATCAACAAAAAAGAGTCCAAAAGTAAACGCATTAAAACTGGGTCTAAAACTCCAGAAAATAAATGGATCCATGAACAAACTGGAAAAGTTCAAAACTTGGCACTTCAGCAAATTTGTCATCATCATCAACAAATAACTCGGAAGTTCTGAGCACAGAAGCAAATCAAGAAAACTGGTAACGAACAAATGCATTCTAAAGTTCAGAACTCAGAAACGCATCAAAACGAATTCAGAAACATATCAAAAGTGGATACTTTTTGCGACAAAGGGGGACCTTCGGAGTCTGCAACGATCCTTGCAGATTCTGACATCACTTTCAAGGTAGCCTGTACAGCGGCTCGAAACAATTTCCCTTCTTGGATGCATAACAAATTTGAACAATTTGTTTGTTACTCATTTTTAATGCATTTTTGGGTTATTGAGTTGACATTATTCTCTTGCATTAATTTCAGTTGGCTGCCGAAGTAATTCAGAATGTCCGTCAACGTTAGCATGCATCAACAGAGAATGTCAAGATCCCTGCCCATTCCGACAGTGTGGCTTGTATGCCCAATGCCTAGTCCAAAATCACCAAGCCGTCTGCCGGTGCCCACCAGAATACAGGGGCAACCCAGATGTTGCGTGCGAGCGACCCGAGTGCACATCCAATGAGGAGTGTCCGTTTCATTTGGCATGCATCAGCGAGCGTTGTGCCGATCCTTGCAACTGCGGTGCAGATGCCATTTGTCGTGTTATCAATCATCAGGTGCAATGTTTCTGTCCACCTGGTTACACGGGAGAACCTAGTCAAAGATGTGTTCAAGGTATGATCACTATTCAATTGCCGCTATACATTTTATTGGCTCGATTGATTTGGGACCTCAAAATTGACTCTATTCTGTTAAGCTCCCTGAATTCCGTAGATGATAGGAAACTTGACATTTTATTTCCGCCGTGGCTCACATTTTCAATGCCTGCAACTTTAGAGAACCAACTCGATATTTTGAGAAAAAAAACTTTAGAGAACCAACTAGGCATTTTGAGAAAAAAATGCTATCTTCAAGAAAATTGGAACATGTATTCTGAATTTCGGATTAGGCAAAGACCATTACAATGTTCAAAACAGAGATTACAGTTGAGCAACAGTTTCTAGCAATTCTTTCAGTTATAAACGTTCCAAATAACAGTGTAGGACAAGCCAGTGGCAAATAAGTCATATGACATGTCACCATGAATAAAACGAGAAAACAAGAACTTCGAAAACTTTTCTGGCAGATATAAGTACCTTTTTGGTATCTGGGGAACTGACACCAAAACTTGTGCAGTATTCTAATATTTGACCAGTGTTTTGTGATACTTCTCATTCTTTGCTTTTCTTTCTTTCAGTTCCTAGACCAGTTGTGACCAGTGAATGTACACGTGATGCCGAGTGCCCAACAAAATTAGCATGTTTCAATGGCACATGCGTGAACCCTTGCGATTTCCTCAACCCATGCGGGATAAATGCAGACTGCATTGTCCTCGACACGCTGCCTTTGAGGACAATGAGCTGCCTTTGTAAGCCAGGTTATGTCGGTGATCCAGAGAGGGGCTGCCGATTAAGTAAGTCACTTTTACGCTGCCATACGTAAATTTGTTTGAGCATGGATTCACTTTGCACCAAACCTGAACATTTCTTGAAGTGTGAAGGCAATTTACCCGGGTTGATTTTGGGCACTCCCCTCCCAAAAGCCCCAACTCTGTTCGATGGTATGCCATGTCGAAATTGTGTGAAATCCCCTTTCCCGGAAACGGCCCTGCGTTCACGAAGGTTCACTCGGGACTTCACTGGGTTCATCAACGACAATCACAATAGTCAGAATTATAGGTTCTGTGGATTAGCTCCATATGCCATCCGAAACGTTTTATGTGCTACACCCAAAAAATTCCAGAACATGCTGAGTGGCACACCCTTTTCCATCAAGCACCCTGCTGTGAACCCTGAACTGGACAGATAACCAACACAACCATCAATGCTGTGGCAATGTGTCAGTGAAATTTCAATTGCCACCCCATTATGACAAAAAGGCAAGAAAAGAGCAAAATGAGCTCTGGCATAAGAGAGTTTCAGATATATTTTCAGACACCCCAACCTCCTCGATTTTCCATTCCAATTTAAAAAAGCAGTTTCTGCCAATTCGTTGATTCTTTCCATAACTAAACCGATTTTGATAACTAATTTGTTGTTCTTTTCTCTCATTTCAGGCTACTAATCGTTGTTTTTTCTTTCCTCACCCCCCCAGCCCCCTTTAATAATTTATTTACTTTACTTCTTATCTCTCATTTTCGTTACCCCCCCCACCAGCCCCTATAACACACTACTACCCAAAACAACACACAGCAACAACAATCATCTACACACATCATTTTTGTACAATAATCATCAATGTTCCGCATTATTTGTTGTTTGTTGCAACACACCATGTGGTCTTTTAATTAGACTTAGCTTTAGATTGTTTTGTTGCTTCCGTTGTTGTGCTTTTGTTGTGTTGACACGTTCGCTTCATTGTTTGTCTGCATTTTGTCCTTTCTGCTTTTTGCTTCCCTGCAACATCGACTGTGCGTTTGAAATTTGGGTCATTTTGCAGATCCACTTTTGAAAATGATCCAATCGTCCAAGAATCAGTTGAATGGCCCAACAAAACTGGTGTTCCCATGCAGAGAAGGATCCTGTGGTTAACAGAGAGATCTCAAAACCCCGATACGAATCGCTCTAAAAACTGAACCTTTCAGTGCAGCAAATTCTGTAGCTTTTCCATTCAGGAAAATGACGTAACTGAAACTTGAATTGCAACTACCTTTTAGTTTGTTCTGAACAACAGTGGTTAACTGGAAGGATCAGTGGGTAAATTTCGATTCTTAAAACTGGAAAAGGGGGGAAATACCATACCCAATTTCCTACCTGCACCCAAGTTATGAGAATTAGAGAACATTCCTTCTCAAACCAAGAGATAGAAGCCCAACGTTGCCCACCGTTTTCCTGCACAAAGGCAGAAACTTTTATAATGCACAGCTTCAGAACACTCATTGAAAATTTTGAAACAGTGTGAGCCTCCACAAATAGATTTCCAAATTCACTTGACTTCGAAACATGTAGTTTATTCGTTCTTAATTCACTTTTTTGCAGGGCCCACAGAAGCACCGGGCTGCACATCGGATCCGGAGTGCCCTTCAATAGAAGTTTGCAGGAACAGGTTGTGCGTCAATCCTTGCGTCGTGTCTAATCCATGCGCTCCAACAGCTCACTGCATTCCGTTCAACCATCAAGCCGAATGCAAGTGTCCAGAGGGAACAACCGGCAATGCCAGAATAGCTTGCAGTAGAGGTTTGTTACCATTGTAACTACTTGCGAGGTCCACGGGTGCAGGAGTGGTAAGACAGCAAAGAGGTGCCAGGAGGCCGGCAAGTGGCAGCTGCATAACATAGCCTTAAAATAATGCGGAAATGGGAAAGGGACTTCCCTTCAGAATAATGCCTGATCAACAAAGTGTCAGGAAATAGTAAAGAAAAGAATAGAGAGACAGAAATTACATCAAAAATATTTTTTTTAATCTTTTAAGAAATTGGCATTTGAAATGTGTAAATTCTTTAAAACTCGAGTCTTCTTACTCCGAACAGTCCAAATCCTGATGTTTACAACTCCCGACATCGCCACTTGGTTTTTATGGAACAACATGGGGACATGACTTCTCTGCAAATGATGACCTACAATCCCTTGGAACTGCCGCTGAGCTCAGGCCAAATGGAAGAACTGTCTTCCAAAAGACTGGGAACAAATGAAAAACGTTTTGAGGAATGCTGGAACTCAACCCACTGCAAACCAAATTTCTGACTAAAATCTGTCGGGCTATCAATCCCGATGAATTTCTTCTCAGACTTGGCTTACCACCTTGCACACCCTGAAATGAAAATGGAAAAAAAAATATTTGATCCTTATCTATTTTTTAAACTTTTCAATTCCATCCCCAGTTCTAATGCCATGTATTTACATAGGAAATGCACATGGTAACTTTGTCATTCGTAGATATCATTACTGTGTTCTTGTGCATGTATCTAATTCCTTTTTTAATTTTACCACTTATACAGTTACCGCAGAACCACAACCAGAACCAGAGTGCAGAATTGACTCGGATTGCCCATCTACAAAATCCTGCATCGACAGCAAATGTCAAGACCCTTGCTACGTCTCAAGGCCATGTGGAACCGAGGCCATATGTTCAACGAGGCAACACCGGCCAATTTGCTCTTGCCCTGAGGGGTGGGGAGGAAACCCACAGATCGCTTGCTTCAGACGTAAGTCAGCTTCGAAAACGAGCGCTGGCTTGGCTGCCTTCATTTGTGGCTCACAGAGACAGAACAAGATCGTTCAAATAAATGTAAAAATGTGCTCCGACCCCCCATTTCCACGCAATAGCCACCCAAAAACCGTTGAAAACGTCGTCTTTTTCGTGGTAACCATAGCAACCCCAGTGGGTTGCCATGGCAACCGTCACAACCCCCTGAAAAGGAGACGTTTTTCGCCTGTTTTTGGGCAACTACTGCGTGGTTTTTCAGTGAACATTTTGGTTCAACTCACTTTTGGGAATCTGTCCTCAAAAAATGGCTTGTGTGCGGCGCCCCAGTGTCATTATATCTCAGTTGATCCAAGACAACCACAAATTGTCCTTTTTTGGATTTTTGGGGAGGCACTGTATGAAAGTGGAGGCTTGGAGCTTATTTTGTCAGATAATATTTTATGTCTTACTTGCTTCGAAGAACCTGTCCTGAAAATTTGACCGTTCTATGATGAAATCCTACATCCCCCATGAATCCACCAAATGGGCCCATTTTGGGGGACTTTGAGGGGGCATTAGGTACATGGAAATGGGGACCCGCCACCCGGAGCAAATTTTTTAACTGGTAAATTTTGATTTGTTTTGTTGTCAGGAACATCACCACAAATTTTGGCAAAATGTTTTTGGGACACCCTGTTTTGTCCATCCTGGTCGAAAAGCATGGCTTTGGAGGCAAACAACAATGAAAGGTCTTTGAGTCTGGCCTTGCACCCTTGGTTTTTGCTTAGATCGTGTGCAACTATCGCTTTGTGCAATTCCCTTATGGTTAATATCCAAGTATTTTTCATATTTTCTTACAATTCCAGCCGAGTGCATACATGATTCAGAATGCCCAACTGACAAAGCCTGTATCAACAAGCAGTGCCTGAATCCATGCGTGTACGGAGGGTCAACCAGATGTGGATTAGGTGCCGAATGCAGAGCCAGTGCACACCGTGCCCAGTGCTTCTGTCGGACGGGAACCCAGGGTGATCCACACGTGGCATGTGTCACTGTTGGTTGCCAGTATAACGAAGACTGTGCCGACAGTGAGGCTTGCGACCGGTTGAACCGTGTCTGCAGGCCGGTATGCTACCCTGATGTCTGTGCGCCAAACGCACTCTGCCGAGCGGAGAAGCACCAACCATTCTGTATCTGCCCACCTGGATACTCTGGAAATCCATATTACGAGTGTAGAACTGGTAAGTGAGATGCCATAATTTTGAGCTCCATTCTTCTATTTGAAAACATATTGAAACAATGATATGAAAATTGTTCAGCGAAATTGATTCAATGCAAATAAATCAGTCATTGAATTCAACAAATTTAAGTAAAATTATTCAATTTCAAAATTCAAAAATTCATTTCATTATTCAAAAATAATTCAATTGAAATAATTCAACGAAAATAAATCAATAATTAAATTCAAACAATTCAATTCCAATGTTACAATGACATGAAAACAATTCATCAAATGGTGTTTTGCCACATTCCGTTGCAATCTTCCAAGAAGGATCAATCGTGAAAGCAATACATGCCACTTTCCGTTGCAAAATTGTATTCCAAGAAGGCCATCGAAGTGGCTGATGTAAAAAAAAGAAAAGATGAGGTGGACCTGCAAATATCCAGAGTTGATAAGATATCTTTTATTTATCCACCATTTATCTGCTACTAATCAAACCAAGCCACATCCCACAGAAAAATTCGTTTCCTGGCTTTAAATCTATTATCTTTGGAAATCAAATCATGTACACAGTCTTTCAAGCAAGTTTTGACACAGTGTCACCCACCTGATAGCACCTCAGCTGTGGACTGTGCTGCAACCAGGTTAGTAACAAGAGCGTGCAGCATATGAGATCGCAAAGGGGCGTGGTCAAATGTCAATCACCGCTGCATGATTGGATTCCCAGTTTCTGATGGATACAACTGCACTCGCCCAGCGGCTGGGTGTCGAGACAACCCATGTCCACATGTTTCCACATGTCCACAAAAAAATGGGCAAATGGTAATTAAAAATAGAGCCTAATACCCTGTTTACATCTGTTTTTTAATGATCATTAAAAGTTAATGATCATTAATTTTGCAAGTGTAAATGCTTTTTTCGAATTTTTTCGATCAATGACGTTCCGGAACATAATTTATTTTTCAGTTTTTGTCATTAATTCTAGATGTGAACGCCTAAAATTAATGATCATTAAAGGAACGTCATCAGGAAGATAATTTTTTAA
>JASGXE010015720.1:0-11290 GCA_030068105.1 Sinentomon sp. SZTP_YWyxl | reverse complement strand
TTTATTTTTGTAAGTTACTGTTTTTGCATATATGAAACGGGGCCAAGCCCTTTAAATTTTAACAATTCAATTCAATATTTTTCATGACTTACCGGGAGAGTGCCATAATAAAAAGCGGGATTGGTTGGAAACAGAAGGCGACGACCCTGAGCGCCATCTGAACCAAAGGTAATGTGCTGAATTCCTCTGTTCTATTGTTCTGAGTTGCCGAGAATGTTTCAAGCCTTTGATCTCTGCGGTGTATTCGAGTACATGGTTTATCAAAAGTCTCTTTGCTGTCACTTGCGGGGAGATCAGAGTGTACCTATACCCACCTTTGCAGTTTACGCCAAAAAGTGCTGAATCGAATACGAATTTAAAGAAGATAGATCCCTGAAACCGAAACTATATATCGCGGTTTTCCCGTAAACTGCATAATGCTCGCGAATCGGGGGACTGGGATAAAATTGACTGAGGAAGAAGTGGACTGAGGTAGAATTGGACAAAGGAGGGAGTTTTCGACGGAGTTTTTGCATGGAAGTGGTAGCTTACACCTGTCCTAACTTAACTAAACCTAACCTGGCCTAACCTAACCCGGAGAAATTAAAAAAATCAGCTTCCAAAAATGCAAAAATTCTGCCTCAATCCACTTCTGCCTCAGTTCGTTCTGCCCCAGTCACCGGTCCCATGCTCGCGCCATCGAGATTGTCAAGAAACTTCTGACTGGCCTGCATGGAAGCAAGTTGTTTGCCGCTTTCCTCAAGCTGATATAGAAGAGCGCTTATGGTAACTTGTAAGCCTGTGAATGACGAAATAACATGGGCCGACCAAATGAAATATCCCGCATGATATTCGCACACGCTTTCCGGAGCATGGCGACCCTCTTTCGCCTGCTAAAAATTCTGCTGACATTTTGGGTGTACTGACCCCGCAAAAAGCTGACTTGACTTGAAAATTCAACCGATCCTGGGTAAAAACGAGAGAAAAGGCGGTTAGGCCACTCTGAAGAGAATATTTTGCGCTGTGAATGAAAAGTTTATAAAATGGCCGTTTTCGTGGTCAAGAATTTCGTGCTCACCCTGTATAATCGCATTTCCGTTATGGATATGCATCTTCGCATGTAATCCTTTTATAATACGCCCATCTCCATTCTTTTTGAAAGCGGAAAGTTTATACGCAACTTTTTCAGCCTTTCTCATATTCAAATTTGCTCCCGCATTGTGCGAAATCACATAGGCCCGCAACTTCACGATGTAAGACATCGTGAAATCCCTATCGGGGATTTCCCCGCCGGAGGAACAATCCCAAAAATCTCGGTTTCCGGAACTGTTCGCACGTGCTACCAACAACTGCCAGTTGGTGACAAATCCCAAGAACATTTTCTGTTTCGCCGAGCTTTCGCGGGATTGTAAAATTCTCCGGATTTTCAGTCCGCTCTCAAACTCAAGTATAGGTTAATGCAAATGCATCTACGAGTGCAGTTCTTACCTGAAAGTCCATTGACACCGTGGCTTCTTTTTCGCTGGTCCACAAGCAGAGAAAGGCAAGACCTGCAGAAGATAAAAGCTGTGGCCATATGCTGATCTTGCGAGTGCATTCGATTTCTCTAATTTTGGCCTTTTTCCATTCCTGGCCGAGCTCAAAATGTGACTTCGTTCACAAATGTTTTTGCAGTTTCAGTCCTTGCTCGTGACTATGCTGACTGCAGAGACCTTTGACCTTTTTTCAATTGCTGGCCTAGTCCAAAATGTGAGTTCATTCACTCTTTTTTCGCGGAGTCAGTCCTTGCTTGTGACCATGCCGACCACAGAGACCTTTGACCTTTTTTCAATTGCTGGCCTCGTCCAAAATTGCAACTGAAACTCTGCCCCTTGTTTTATTTCTGTTGAATGGGAGCAAATACGAGTATTGCTCGCTTGCTTGCTGCGGATTTTTCTTGAAGCCCAGCTCTGCTTGTGGCTTCACTTCGCTTTCGGTTTTGGCTTTTTTGTGTCGAATATGCAATTTGGTAACTCATGGCGCGAGCGAACATTCAGCCGTCAGTGAGAGCTTTGGCTTCAAATTCCACGACTCTCCGCCGAGGCTGAATTTAAAACTTGATGATCCCTGAGCAGGGCAGCCCGCCTCTTGGAAGCGGTCGTGGCACCAGCACGACATGACAGGACCCTTTCACTGGACAGCTTCTCCGTCAGAGAATGCCTGAAGCAGTTGTATGCCCAAATGTGGATCGGCAGCATTAGAACCCGTCACTTCCGCCTGACCATGGGACTCACTATTTGCCTGCGAATTGTGAGGGTGGGTTCACATTTCCACGGCGAATTTTGAGGGGGTTTAATATATGCCGGCTAATTGTGACGGGGTTCAAAATTCCACTGCGGACTCGCAATTCTATACGGGCGAATTTCCGTAGTAAAGTGAGGGGAGTTCAATATTCTATGGCAAATTTTGAACTCCTCTCACAGGCTCGTTTTCTCGTATGACGCCGATAGATGACTGCGGCTCACTTTGTAGAACACCAGAACATATCTCCAGGCCTGCGGGACGCATGAAATGCGCCGCAACTCACTTTGTAGAACATATCTCCAGGCCTGCGGGACGCATGAAATGCGCCGCAACTCACTTTGTAGAACATATCTCCAGACCTACGGGACGCATGAAATGCGCCGTAATGAGGATGGTGAGCACATGGAACTCATTCACAAAAGGAAAAGGGAGGACTTTTGGACCATTCCGCTCAGTTCTAATTTCAAAGAGAACTATGTAGCACGGAATGGAAACCTAATTACTTTAACTGGAAATGGCGTCTTCCCCTTCCTCTTTTGGAATGCGACGCCCCTCTCGCAGGAAATTTAACTTTTTCTCCCAGCACTTGCGGATTGCAAAATAAGTGTTGGAATTGGAATTCTCGGTTGCCTGTTGTCTTGGAAGCCGTCGGTACCAAGCAAATAAAGAAAGAAGTTTTTTTCTATACGAACATACGAGACACGTGGGACATAATTTGAAAGTAGGTATACAGTGGAAACGGATGCGAATAAAAGGGTGGGTAAAAAAGAACATTACATTTTTGTATTACCTACCTAAGATCTCTTGGTTGGGTTAGATAAAACCAATACGAGACACCTCGTACTTATTTTCGAATCCATCCTTAGGAAATATAATTGCCTTGGATGGTTCTCCTGAATGGGTTGCGAGTACACTGCGAGCCAATTGCCTTGGATGGTTCTCCTGAATGGGTTGCGAGTACACTGCGAGCCAAAAAGTGCCTGGGTTTCTAATACGTGATCTCGGCTATCTGTTCTTTGAGTTGGCGGTGGTACGTGTAATTGGCGTATTCACTTTCCGGTTTTGTATTTTGACCCATGAACCTGCAATTAATGGATTTCTGGTTCTTGAAAAGGCCAAACGCCCTAAAATGTTTTGCCAAACCCATGGATACCGCATTTTGCCGCAATTAAGTACTGGTTTATTCGTAGGGGCCTACCGGGAATTCATCCGTACAGAAATAGGATGAAGCAGGTATTTTAATAGCCATTGCGACATCCTTTCGCATCATGCGATCACCGCACAGTGCCGAATCAGGCTCGCCCAACGGAATGAGCGCCGTTTTTATCCTCAAAGGTAAAACTGATGAGGGTGAAAATGAAACGACGTCAGGTCGTTGAGTGACCATATTCCTTTTGTCAAAACAATTGGAAAAGAAATGTTTGTGCTGCAGAGACAAAAATCCATTGAACCGTCCCAAAAAGAGTCCGAACAAGTTCTCATTTGGGAATCGTTTGATTTGAGGCATTGGTAGTTTTGGCCCGCTCGGGCACAATTTGGGGTAGAACCACGATCGTAGCTTAGCGTTGGGTTCCAAACAAGACATTTAGCTGGACCGACATTGCCATGGCAACAGGACTTCCTCGATTTCCGAGCGCAGAGTCTGGTGCGTTTCAGAGTGAACAAGATTAAAAGGTTCGCTTCCAGGGAAGCCATGGTTTTGTCTTTTGCTTTCTAGCTTGGCAACCTGATCAAATTTAAAAGTGCCATGTGTGGAAGATATGAGACGAGTGATGAGGAGAGTGATTCATGTCAAATTTGGTGCAATGAAAACGGTTATAGCAATTTCCGATGATGACAGGGTTTCTTTTATAAATCTTGCTGGGAGTTTTTCAAACCAAAAAGTATGTCATCCGAACTGCAGTTTCTTGTTCTGTCAGCTCTTTGCACCCCAATGTGACAGGGTTCTGAGAGGGAAGCAATGCATGGAAATACAAAATTCCTAGGTGATTGCTGATGCCATTGCCACAATTGGCTACGACATAGGGGTGGCATTCAACAAGGAATTCAATTCTCATGGCATTTCGCAACTCAGTGAAATGCACTGGCAATTGATTCTGAATAATTTGTGTGATATGATGATCACAGGAAGAGAGAAGAACAGCGCAAGTTGCATTTTTCGTCGCAAATGGCTTTCTTCCTTCAAATTAGGCAACGGGTATACCTGTTTGTTCAGCCAGGTTCGACCCTGAATTTTGTCGGCGAAACCCCGAAAACCCCCCGGGGCAACCGTGAAAGGTCACTAATTAAAGCCAAGTGTGGCTTAGCAAACAAGGTTTACTTTGTTGTCATTCTGTTTGTTTTTTCTTTATGTTATTGGATCGCAGTTATTTATTTTGTTATGTTAGGTAGGTAAGGATAGGTTTGGATTCGTTAGGTTTTTTTACCCAAATCATGTTGGGTTAGGTTTGCGGCTAAAGTTTTCCAATGTGAAACCTTAGCAATCTAAACTGCTATACCCGTACCGATCCTTTGGAGATAAGGCTGACGTCAAAGGGGGACACAATGGCACGGCTACGAATAGAGTTATTTTCTGAAATTGTTTTCGTGCAATTGTGCAATTTTGTCCCCCCGTATAAAAGACTTAAGCTAGAATGTTTACACCCTTCCACGATTGCTTCATCAGCATTGTTAGTAGCACTGACAGTTTCGGATAAGGCAGTTTTCAGTGTTTGGATAGGGGTACCCTTGGAAAAAGAACAAGGTACCCTCTTGAACAGGGTACCCTCAGATCTCTGGTTGCGGTGATAAGTGACATACGTGAACGGCCGTATACCTCATTTCCACTCACACCCATTAGCGCTTTTGCACAGCTGTCAATTTCGCAGATGGGTGAACTCTTTCCAGAAATGGAAAAGGAATAGCGTCGTAATTATTTGTTATTTATTTAATTAATTATTTATCATTTATTATTTATTTAAATTATTTATTTAATTAGAAATTAAAGTTTCACAACACCAATCTAGCCGTCGAATTGGCTGCTGATTTTAAGCTGAGTGTGATTGCTGATGGAGAGTCTGGCTAACGGTGAAGGTATACATTTAGCGGCAGAATTTCGGAAGCTTTGATTCAAGTCGAAAACCCAGTTGACGTTGCCATGGAAACAGTTTTATTTGCATTCGCGTCTGCAAAAGACAAAACAACAAAGGGATTTACCAAGTCGGAATTACTATGGACAGTGTTGGCTGCCAATGCCTGCATGCAGAACAACTCACATTCCACAAAAAAGTGCATCTCCGTGAACATTTTTGTGACTGCGGAGAATTTTGGCTGCCAAATAATTACGCATCGTTTCACCAGTAGCGTCACTATTTAAATTCGGTAAATTGCTAAACTGATTCTGCGCGGGAAGAATACTGAATTGGAAACTTTTTCTTCCCATTTTATTCCACGATGAAAACCTGACCCGGGCCTCTAATTCCGCTGGGCTAATGATTCGGGCCTCTAATTCCGCTTACGCATTGTGATATTTTGAAATAAGTGCCTATCTTTTTTCGCAATTTAAACGCAAAATCAGAAAGTGGCAAGCGGAGGAATTTCTCATAGAACGCCACATCTGCGGCCTACTTTCCGACAAATTATTCTGCTCGGTCATTTTTCCGGGAAGGAAAGCTGCAAAATATGGCTGTCTATTTCGTCCGGCGGTTGCCGTGGTTACCTGTCGCCATCAATGTTACTGATTATTCTCTTGAAATTGAGGCCGATTACAAAAGGAAGTTTACAGTTATCATTAATTGGGCTTGTTCTACAGGATGTTCGGAAAATGGGCACAAGGAAAGTGGTCCCACTGATATTCCATGGCAACTGGCAATGCACTCCACCACACTGGCAGCATCACTTGAAAAGTGAACTTTTTCCGATATTTGCTCCTGAAAGGCTCGGTTTGGATGCCTTTTGACAACATAGGCAAATATAATAACATGGTCAAATAACATGGCGATATTTTGAAGGCCAGGCTAATATGGGGGCCATCTAATTTAAACAGGGTTTGGTGCAACTTAACGCTTTATACGAGTGTCATGATGTTTTGCGGCGCATTCTGCTATGGACTCCTATGTTCGAAGACTTTTGATAAGGTGTCTATACCTAGTCTTCAGAAGAAATCGATAATTGAGGGCGCATACCTTCTGATCAAGCAATTTCAGAGCATGCTTTTAAAAGCTTTTCCTATTCATATTGCGCTACGTCAAAATTTTCTTCGGACATTAAATGTGGCAATTTTTTTTTTTTTTTTGTACCCACTGACAAGGTCGGTCGACTTTTTTCATTTTGCAACGCAAATGCACCAGGGAGTACGGAAAAACTATGCCAAAATGATAACCTGAAAATTTTGACAATAGTTTATCCCGTTCCTTTCAAGGGGCCTGTGTAAACCTGGCTTATTCCAAATACAACTCAACTGAAGCTAATTTTCAGAGATACAATCTTTACCAAAAGTTTCGAACTTTATAGGAGTTCGGTTTTTAACTCAGGGGTCATTTAGAAGACATGGCGTCGTCCGCTGAAAAACATCATTTCACTCGTGTAAGGTGTGAAGACCTGTTGAAATTATATGGCCCCTATGTTAGCATACAGTCTAAAAAATTGAAAAGCATAGCATTCTTTCTAACCACAAACTCAAAATCTTGCGCTTTTGAGCATTGAGAAATTACATGATCAGTTGGAGAACATGTTTTGCATTTCTCAAGAACTCGACAACAAAAACCAATTTTATTTTCGTAAAAAAACCAAGGGGCAGTGCCTGAGTGGTTGCGGATTCGTCTTTTCGGCGATTGATACTGCAGGATTCACATACCGAGCGAACCGAGCTAAACACTGGGTACAGCCGCAGCTTCTGAATAGCCAGCGACGCTCAAATTTTATCTGTCGGCAGAGCAAGGTCAACGACAATGCCGAGTGGACGTGAGAACGGGTCCGCTGTTCGATGACTGCAGTTGTTTTGCTGGGTGTTCCAAAAATCTTTTGCCGTGTTTTGAGATGGTGCGCTATTCCAACGAGGAGCGTATATGGAGATGGTTTTGATTATGGCAGACAATCACAGAAACTGCGACGTCCAACGGCAATGGCAGCAACGCCAACACGATTGCATGGTCACCGACGGCGAACAGTTTGAGCATCTTCTGGATCAGTGCCACCACACACCTTCAGTACACCTTGTAGGTAAGCTTTTCCATCGGTCAAATTTGCAGCAGTGAGACGGCTCGAGTCAATGCCGTGAAAAACGAAGAGGCAATGCAGGTCCAGTGTTTAGCTTGGTTCGCTCGGTATAAAGTTTGTCATATTCTTTAAACTAAAAGGTAAGCAAACATTGAATCCGTTTTCAATACAATATCTTTTGAAAAAGTAAGGATAACTCGTTACTGACCATAAACAAAACGAGTAGGTAGGCCGTCTGGGCTAAATCTGAGAAGAAAGCGATTCCTCAAAATAAAATATAAAAAAAACTTGGATTTCCTGCGTCGGTTTTCAAGGGCTCTTGGAAGGGGAACATCTTGGAAGGGGAATATCAAGATGAACGCTGTCTGTTGCGAAGAGAGACGCGCACTTTATTTCAGTCGTCGAAAAAGGGAGAAACATATTCAGTTCGTTTTTCCCCGTACGCCCTTCAATTCGTGTATAGCGGCGGCGGAATTACTGTATCATACTCGTACGAAGGGTGTTCTTAAAGTTCCGGGACTGGTGAACCTTTGTCTATCTTCTGACTCATGCTGCAAAAGTTGTTTGCATGATTCTCTGTTTTGTATTGTCAGTTTTAGGTTGGGCTCTTATTTGCCCCTGTCTTCTTGTTTAAGCTAAGACCGGGTGCTGCTCCATTTAGTCCAAAGGGGAACACAGTTTTAGCTAAGGGGTCAAAATGGGTGTGGCAAGGCTTTGTCATGCCACCCCACGATAAGTGGATTCGGTGAGAAAGATATCATCTCCTTGCTGGCCAAAACGAGTTCGCTATTGGAGGTGATGTGCATCGCTGTTCTGCCGTTGCAGGCAGACAAGCGTTGTCAAACTTTGGAGACCAAACTGTGGAGAATCCAAAGGTCTGAAATCATATCGCAAACTTGGGCTTTCACAATGCAAAGTTCTGAGGATATCTCACAGACCTTAAATGACGATTTTGGCGGACCAAGCGGTTAATTTTTCACATTGCTCGTGTCAAATGAGGATGTTGATGGCCGACTGGTTGTGGATCACCAGAAACAGTTCCATGGCTTTCTAAGTGCCTGTTCCAGCAGTCTAAAACATCGCTGTGTTGAATGATTTCATGTCCTTGAGCTTTATTGAGAGCAATTTAGAAACCAGGGTTGGAGTTTTGCTAGATTACAAATAGAAAAGAATTGGATCTGAAGTGTCCACAATTTGTCCATCTCTCTTTGTGTTTAAGATAGGTAATCAACAGAAAACAAGACAGGAACAAAAAAGAGCCCAACGTAAAACTGTCAACACAGTACATAGAATCATGCACACAGCATCTGGCATGCATCAGGAGATGGCCAAAGGATCATATCAGTGACTCCAGCAGTGAAGAAGGCCAAGTCCTTCAGGCATGTCTACACCACCACCAGTCCGGGAATTTTAAGAACACCCTTCGTATATGTAATAAGTTGTCACCGTTCTGGTTTTGGCAAAATCTCTCGGCTGCAGAAATAAAAGATCCTCTTCGTATAATCGAGTTCAAAATCTGACTCCTCGGCAACCCTTTCTTGAAATCTGGCGCTTTAATTTCCACCGCCTGAAGAATAAACAGAGAAAAAAGTTTCGGAGGCAACATTTAAATGGGAAAAACAGATCCAGTATGTATGAGTACAGTAATAATTTCGTCGCCACTATAAAAGTGCAGTTAATGTCGATGCCTCCTACTCGCGTTCAGAAAACGTTGTCAATACACCTACACTACTTAACTTCGTTGCTGTTTTATAAAGCACGCATCCCCTCCTCCTCGTATTTGAAACGGGCAGTTTCAGGGTTTTTGTATAAAAGGATTGCCCTTTGAAAGGACAAATATTTGCTGACGCAGCAATCAGTCTGCCTACTGTCTGCTTCATCGCACTCTCTTTTCGTTTTTCTTTCAATTATTTTCAGACAGGTGAAAAGGCGGCGAGTCCCTGTTCGAAAAGTCCGGTCTGTTAAAAACCATTCGAAAAAGTTCGGACCTATTTGTCCACGGTAACCGAAAAGTCTTTGGACATAGCGAAAAATAATTTGATTATGGATACCCTAGCTATATGTATATGGACATGTTGTTCCGAAAAAGTGTCAACATACGTGGTTGGAGCGAGAAAAAGTTTCTGATCACAAGCGAAGAGAAAAAAAAACAAGAATCATTTTTGCTATCACCAAAGACTTTTGGGCGACCCTGTATACGGGTTTTTGCTGTTTCTGGGCTTTTGTTCAAAAAACGTGTCCATAGCATTTACTTTGCTTTGAGTGTGCAAAGGTCGGCCTTGCACTAACATGGGAGAAATTTTATCGGTCTGGATTACATGGGTATACCACCAAATTTCATCAGGGCTTGATGCAACTTCACGACTTGCACGAATGTCATGGTGTTTTGCGGCGCATGCTGACATGTGTTCTGAAGAACCTGATGCAAACCGAAATGGACGAGTGGACAAATCAGTCTGTAATGCACACTCGGGCTGTGAATTCATTCCGACATTTAACAGAGTAAACCGGGAGCGTCAGCCGGACGGTGCCCAAAGAATCAGCTGCCGAGTGCGTATAATGCTTTGCGTCAAGTACCTATGAATGGCAAAATCAGCAGATGAGAGTTCAAGTGGATTTTATCGACAGCACTCCTACTGGATGCCAGGCAATTAAATATGCAAAGAAATGTGCATTGCGCGCAAACTAACCTGGTTGAGCTATGTGCTAGAACAGATCCCCGCCCGCTGCAATGCAATGCTGGAGACGCGTGTAAGCCATTCCGCCAACATGCATTGTCCGTGTGATTAAGGGGGCAACAGCTCGGATTCCATCAGAAACTTTCAAATAATTGCAGTTCTGAACCTGTGGCCGTGCAACCAAATTCACTGAACAACAAAGTGTATCTATAGCGGTGGCAGAAATAATCTACTCAAACATGTAAAAAAATGCGACTGTTCAGATTTTGGCAAAAACTCCATGTTGCAGAAATTGAAGATCCTCTTTTGTAACCGAGGTCGATATCTGACACCTCTTGCCCTTTGTCTTGACTTCCATGGAAGCCACCAAGGATCTTGACCCTTCAAGGGGTTTCAACCGAATAATGTCAGCAAATAACACAAAACACAAAAAAAGTTTTGGTTTCAGTCAACGGAATAAAGGCTGATGTTTCTAAATTAGGAGGTTAGAAATTGCAAAAATTGAACCGTCATGATAAAAAAGATACGCAGACTGAAATTTTAAAAACATTCCTGAATTAAATCCACAGTCTTAAGGTCGCTTTGTTGAAATCTGGCGCAGGAAAGAAAAAAAGTTTCGGAGGCAACAGTTAAATGGGGAAAAACACAAAAGCAATGTGGGACAGGCAGTTGGACAGTTTGCTAACGAGGTGAATAACCTTGTCAGTGGAAAATTCTGGCTAGATGAACTCTCTTTTTCGATTCGTTATCGTGATCGCGCCGCTGTTGGGTCAATGACTTCGCTGTTGGGTCACTGACTAACGCACTTTTGTAGGTACATACAACGCAGGTAGGTGAAACATTCCATGATTGCATCTTCGAATTTTTTTTGTTAAAGGTCATCCACGTTTCTAGATCGAGATCTTTTGTCATTTTACGAGTAGATGCTGAAAACAATCCAATTTAAGCCTGTAAATTATTATTTGCGTCCATGCTCCTTTTCCCTCTCTCAATAAACTATAGTTTAAATGGCCGATTTCGCTAACTAGTGTCCAAAAATCTGGCACGAAGGTAGTGATTGATCCCACTGGGAAAATAAGCTGCCTCAACGCACTCCTTTGCGATACAAACAGTCTGACGCGGGGTCATGATACTAATTTTGATTCGCCTCTGCC
>JASGXE010015719.1:0-12344 GCA_030068105.1 Sinentomon sp. SZTP_YWyxl | reverse complement strand
AAACTGTCTGATCATTTCAGTCACTTGTGTACGAGGGGCGACAGAAAAGTTTTTGGCATCACCATGTAGTTCAGAAAATCTTACTGCGGTCAAGATTTTGTATAGTTCTGGACTTCAAGCATTTCTCCAGCTCTTTCAGCACAAATTTGCAGACATCTGAGCCAATTTTTCATGGCATGGTGGTAATCAGATATGAGGGTGTGTTCCTGAGCTCTGAAAATACTGTTTTTTGCCAAGTCTTGAAATCTTGAACATTTCCTTTTGCACAACAAATGCCCAAGTTTTAGATTTTTGGATGATAAACCACATCTACAAACAATTACTGCCTCCTCAAGCCCATAGTCCTGATTTGGCACCAGCAATTTTTGGTATATACCTAAACTGAAAACAACTTGGCAGAAAAACCATGTTCACGTGTTCAGGACTTTGACAAAGTAATATTTTTAGAGCTATGGAACACACCCTCATCTGTTTACCGCCATGCCATGAAAAATTGACTTAGATGTCTGCTGCAAATGTGTTATGAAAGAGCTGCAGAAATGTTTGAACTCCAGAACCATACAAAATCTTGACAGCGGTACGATTTTCTGAACTACAGGGTCATGTCA
Source organism: Sinentomon sp. SZTP_YWyxl (assembly GCA_030068105.1). Classification (NCBI taxonomy): domain Eukaryota; kingdom Metazoa; phylum Arthropoda; class Protura; order Sinentomata; family Sinentomidae; genus Sinentomon; species Sinentomon sp. SZTP_YWyxl. The sequence goes on along the minus strand of JASGXE010015719.1, from coordinate 11,736 downwards.
AAAACTTTTCTATCGCCCCTTGTATGGATGTTGTTCGAACATTGTTCAGTCGCATGCAAGACAAAATGACGGCGCGCAAGGACCGCACAGACTGCAAGCTGATTTGTTAGCAATTGAAGACTGGTGCGAGACCTCTTCCATGAAGCTGAACCCGACCAAATGTTCGCTTATACAGTTTTGCTGTAGTTCGATTAAAGTTAATCCTTCTGTGTATGCTCTATGTAACCAACCATTATCCCCGCAACCCTTTTCAACATACCTGGGAGTTATTTTTGATCGCAAACTCGATTGGTCGAGGAAAATAGCAGTCGTATCCAAAAAAGCAAACAATGCTGTGTATTTCATCAAAAGGAACTTTAGGAAGTGTCCCGCTAAAATACGTGGAATTGCCTATCTTGCCTTAGTTAGGCCTATTTTGGAGTATGCATCGACATCCTGGGGACCCCATTTAGTTTGCAAATCTGCGTCGTTGGAACGCATCCTGCGCCGTGCCGCTCGCTTTGTTGTTGGAGACTATCGAAGGAAAAGCAGCGTGTCCGCAATGATTTCTCAGCTTGGTTGGCCGACATTGGCTGCCAGGAGAAAATGTCACCGGCTATTGTGCCTGTTTCGAGTGTTTTGCGCGACTGGGGGGTGGGGGGAAATGCTTGAGTTCATTCACCCTCCCTCATTCTATGGCAGGCATGATCACCGTTTCAAGATAAGGCCTCTCTCCTTCAAAAAAGATGTTGGGAAATTTTCCTTCCTTTCGCGTGCAATCGCTGACTGGAATGTACCTACTGCCTGCAACAGTGTTCTCCCAGCCAATGAGTATACCAATTCTTAGGAGGAGATTTTCCAACCTGCCCAGCTCAGAGAGTTCTGAACATGGGTGAGCTGAACGGTATCTTCCACTCATTAGCTCCTTAAGTCTATCTGCTCCATTGACTGATAATAATTTAAGTCGTTTTGGTCAATTAACTTTTCAATTTCCTCACTGTTTTCTCCCAGCGTCAGTTCTTTCCTCTTCCTTGTGTATGTGAAAATTTGTTGTATGTGTATGATAATGGGGAAACCCATAAATACAATTCAATTCAATTCAATTCAAATGACAGACAAATTGACACACGGTGGACGGAGGTAGGTACCTATACTTTTTAGTACCTATTTGATTTTGTCATCGATCAATCAATCTCCAAACACAGGCAGTGATGGAGCGGCATGCATGACAAATTTCAAACCACACCACGAACAACAAAAACAAGTAGACGAAAAATGAGTCAGTTTGACCGTGTGAAGCACCATGGAAGCGTTCGTCGGAGCTTCGCACCTAAAAAAGGTACCTTTTAAAGGTACAGGTGGAAGATAAAAAGCTTTTACCTTCCTCGCAGGTGCCCACCTTTAGAAATGTGTCAGGAAAAGGTACCTACTGCACACAGAGAAAATCAAATTCGGTCATTTTTAAGATCAAAAGTTGATTTAGGTATATGAGTATGTGAATGCCTGTCTCGAGTGGGGGAGCCGTCTTCCAGGACGCAGCAGGCAGGCCGAAACTTCGTTAGATCCCAATTTCAAAAAGAAAAGCAAAAGAAGGATCCACACAGGCAGAATTCATTTTTTATCTGTACCAACTGCACACCTGTCGGCATTCAACCAAAAAGGTAACAGCCCACAGAATTGCTGAATTATTGCACAACATGAGAAATTTTTGGGGTCAAAAGATAGGGCATCATATAAAAGAGAGGTCAAATAGAGGTCAAAAGCATTTGTCAAACCGACCTTTGCAAGCTGACAAGAGTGACTTTAATTGTCAAGCATGATATTGTCAAGCGTGACCTTGTCAGCGGAAACGAGATTGACAGATAAGTGTCCGGAGAGCGATAGAGGCCGGTGTTGCGTGAAATGGTGAAATGAAAATTGCGTAATGTATGTCCCTTGGGAGATTATTCCAGTCGCGCAGGGTTCGAGGGGATCAATGAAAGCATATGGCATATCAGATTTTTGCGGCATACCAGTGTCCCAACAATTCAGGTCTCAAAAATGTTCAATACCTTATTACATCAGCTAAATCCGATCATTTGTGAGGCTCGGAGAGAATTTGATCAGATTAAACGAAGCTTTAATTGACAATTTCTATGAATGGCTTGTATCGGCTCGCCATTGGCCACCGGATTTTGGCCCAAGAAATGGAAAATCAGAGCTATCGGAATACCCAATAATTCCTTCATTTGGAAAAGCTCCAAATTGCAACAAGTTAACACCTCTCTTTCCAATGGGAAAGATAGCGATTTAAAGCTGAAATACGGAGCGGGTTCAAAAACACAAAAAACCTTTCTCGCTTCTTGACGCAAAACGGACTTTGCCACATTGATGACCTTCGGTTAAGGTTAAATCATTGATGGCTCTTGTGTATAGTTGCGGCGGAATTAATTTACTCACACATGGAAAAATTGCGATTGTTCAGATTTTAGCAAAAACTCCAAGCTGTATAAATAAAAGATCCTCTTTCATCACTGATGTCAAAATCTGACACCTCTAGAAAGCTCCGTTGCAATTTGGCACTTTTATTTCTATCAAATGCATAAGAGCAAAAAAGAAAGGAAAAATAAGTTTCGGAGGCAACAGTTAAATGGGAAAAACACATGTATGGGTGCATTAATTTCGTCGCTACTATGCACTTTTACACATGCTCGCTTGAGGAATTGTGAGAATGAGGCAAGAATGGTTCGCCGAAACAATCGACCGAAAACAACAAGGTTGAAGTTTCCAACCAAGTTAAGCTGCATGTGAGTACAGGGATCGAGAACTTTGGGGACGCTTTCGGGGGCCTTATCAACAGGTGGACCAATCAGCAGGTTCACAAATCAGTCGGTCTGTTGTCCCAAACGCTTGTTTTCGAAACCTACCGAAATCGCAGGTGCACTGACATAATTTTTTTATGCAGACGTTCTGAAAGTACATTTGATCAAAGGCAAACTCGAAATCAAATTTCGGCAGCTGCATCGGTGGTCTAGTGGTCAAGGCACTGGCCTATTAATCCGACGCACAGGGATCGATTCCGACGCACAGGGATCGATTCGATGCCGAAAAGAAGGCATCATACCTTACGTCTTGTCTTGTCTTGTCTTGTCTTGTCCTGGAGGGACCGATTTTTTTTTAGATTTTCCTGGCTGGGGGACTTTTTACATTTTTGCGGCTGGGGAAATCCAGGCGGTAGGCGGAAAGCAAAAGCAGGTCAAGGTAGGTTAGGAAAGATCAGGTCAGGTTGAAATAGCTTTAAAATTTTTCGTTTGTAGTGTGTAAATGAGGTTTTTGTTGCAATGACCTCAGTGCAACGTGCGATTTCGGTAGGTTTCGAAAATACGCGTCCCAAACGGACAGTGTGATCTTCTTGATGCCAAACGGACTTTACCACATTAATGACCGTGTCACTTACTTAAATCATTGATGACTCTTGACATTGACATTGGCCCGATTGATGTCAAGAGATGCTAGAGAGGCGATTAGTCAATAGGTGCATTTTCCAGCTCATGCTCACTGTCAAAGCAAAATTGTGCGTCGTCACGCTCACATCTTCTCAAATTGGGTGGGGCCTTGCTCACATCACTCGAATTGGGACATCACTTTTCCGCCGCGTTCCACCTGCTTGGCACCTGCGTGCCACTTGCATAATTTTTTTTTCCAATCCACTTCCGCGGACAGCAGCATCGCAACAGCCAATCCCGTCGTCTGAATTTGTGACGTCATCAATTTTGGCATTTTTGCCTTGCCACCGCTTTTTGCCATTTGGCATGTTTGCCACCGCTTCGCAACTCTTTCCTGGGTCGCAATAGGGTTAAGTTAGGTCAGGATATGTTAGGTCAGATTAGGTTCGGTTAAGTTAGTGAACCCCTCCTCGCGGAAAATACTGGCTGGCCAATAAAAGCTGGGGTAAACGTTTTTTATCCACCCCAACAAGTGCTAGTAAAATCCACGAAATCAGCTAATTTAGGGAGCTCTCTTTTAGTTGCAGAAATGCCGTTGTGTCCCCATTTTATTAGCCAAACAGCAATGGCCGAATGTGGCAGTTCATGTTCATGCCAGGCAAACACATTTCAGTCGCATAGCAACGAAATCACTGAAATCAGCCCAACTAAAATTTCCGTACATTTCCTAGAGTGATTTTTGGGAGTTCATATCAGCAAATTGGGGCACCGGACCACATTTGACCACTGAATCTTTTCTTTATTATTTCTCAAGAAGAACCCACTCTCAAAAGATGGGACCTTTATGGGCAAAAGAAACAGCCCCAGACCTTCCACAAAAGTTCATTTTGGGAACTTTGAGAATCCATATCTGGAAATGGGGGGTCGTTGCAAAATTCTTCCCTCGTATCATTTCTACTCAGGGGAACCCCGAACCAGGACATTCCGAAAAACCGGTTTACGGGAGCCATTTACTAAACACCCGTTCATGTATTTTGATTGCCATCAAACATGTTTAACATCGAATCATGTTCACCATCAAATCACGTTTACCACGAAAACTATTTGCCACCAATAATCATGTGTGCAATCAGATCATGTTTGCCGCAAATCACATTTACCATCAAATCATGTTTAGGAATCATCAAATCATATTGATCAAAAATCATGTTTGCCATCAAATCATGATTGCTCAAATATGCTTACCATCGAATCATGTTTACCACGAATTCTGTTTATCGTCAAATCATGTGTGCAATCAGATCATGTTGCCACAAATCATATTTGCCATCAAATCATGATTAGGAATCATCAAATCATATTGATCAAAAATCATGTTTGCCATCAAATCATGATTGTCATCAACTATGTTTACCATCAAATCACGTTTACCACGAAATCTGTTGTTTACCATAAATCATGTGTGCAATCAGATCATGTTTTCCCAAATCATATTTGCCATCAAATCATGTTTGCATTCAAATCATGTTCACTGCCACAGTGACGCTGCGATATTTGCATGGGTGGAAAATTCCAGAATGAAAATTTCGGACTTCATAAACGATAATTTGAAGTCCCACTTTGAGTTCCATCTCTCGTTTATCAAGTGTGGAACATGTCAAGAGGGGAGAATGGAGAGGTCAAAGGTGGGAAAGGCGTGGTGAGGGGAAAGTAAAGTTCCGCTCCAGTAACTCCATGAATAAAAAGTGCCTGGTTTTAAAAATGCAGGTTGAAATCGACTAACGAAAGAAGTAAGCAAGCGAGATCGTTTGTCAAAGGAGATTACAACCTTGAACCCCAAAACCAGCGCACTCTCCATCCTGGTGCAACCCCCCTTGTCCCTGGGTTGGCCTCGGTGACAGGTCGCTGGCGCCAGAAAACTTTTTTCCCTAAAATGGAGGTCGCTTCGTTCGTTGGAAACGTCTTCATTTCCACAGCACAGGCAAACAACTAACGCATGAAGAATAAAATATTAGAGGGTGGAAAGGAAGGACAGGAGGACGAAGGGATCGCAGGGGACAGGGGTGGTTTTGGGTATATGCATGACAGATCAAATTGAAAATTGTGTACAGGGCTGGACAGAAAAATTCCATTCGACTGGGGAAGTTGATGCAGAGAAACCTTGGTGAACTTTTTTCGGGAATTGAAACGGATGGTTTCCGATTGTGGCTGATTTTCTCTGGCGTCACAGTCTGAACGCCCCCAGCAGGATTCGGACTGTTTGACCGTTCTGGAACGGTCAAACAGTCCGAAATAAACTGTCCGAATCACGCTGCACCGAAGACAGTCTGAAATAACAGTCCCACCAATCAATATCCAAATCCAAAAACATTCAGACAGCACCACACCAGACCGAAAACATTCAGACAGGATCAGAGCAGTTCGAAAACATTGGCAGAACCACACTGGAAAACACACAGGCAGAACCAGCAGCGCATACCGCCAGCAGCGCATACCTCGTGGCTTGCACCGGTTCCCATCAGAACACCGAAGTTAAGCAACGTTGGGCCTGGATGATGCTTGGATGGGAGACCACCCTTGTACCCCAGTTTGTGCTGCTGGAAGGGGGCTTAGTGGCCAAGTCCCTCGTCTCCTTCGGATGAGACGTTAAGCAGGAGGTCCCGTGTGCAGCATCACCCTGTGCACGTTAAAGAACACCTAGCTCCAAGTCCAAGACAGTGGCTTGGCAGGTTACACAACAGAGAAGCCACATCTCACAAGTCACGCATCACTGCTCTGCAGAGCATGACTCTCTCCGGGAACCCTGCGGGTTGGCGTGTATACGAGTTCTCGTACGCCGTAAAACTGGTCCGAGTCGTTTCAGTTGAATGCAGAGCAGAAATGGGCTACGATTATGGGGCATAGTTCTCCTTGCGAGCCCAAGGTGTGTGCAACAAGGTAAATGGTCGGACCACCAGCCGAATGGCTATCAGTCCATATGACTCCACGATGATGATGATGATGATGAACCACACCAGTCCGAAAACATTGCGACAGAGCCACATCAGTCCGAAAAACGTTCAAACAGAACCACACCAGTCCGTAACATTCAGACAGAACCAGTCCGAAAGCATTCACACAGAATCACGGCACACGGCAATGTGAAAACTTCCTGGCACTTCATCGCTTTGGGACTCTCTGTTCAATGAATTGCACAACAAACTGAATGTACTAATTGGAAATCCGCAAAAATTCGTCGAACACGGAAGAAATGCCAAACGTCTGCCCAACGAAGACACACCTTGGCCCAACACAGGGGCCATTCAATTTCAACAAGTCTTCTGCAGTTTCACGCATGACACGATTGTCATGATGTTTTGCGACGCATGTTGCCACTGAGTCGAAATGGCGTCCGAGTTTGTTTGTGATGATTTCCAGTCGGGGTGTCTGAGGGCGAAGCCCCCAGGAATTGGGAACTGGGGCGGCGCCTCCCAGAAGCTGAAGAATTTTGGAATTTAATTTTGGATTCATTTTGGGTGCAATCTTCGTGTTTTAGAGACCAAATTTCCCACCACGATTTGAGGAAAAACACATGCTTGGGACCCAGAGGTTCGCCGGGGCATTTCCCGAAGGGAGCAGCCGCCCCCTGACCCTCGAAATGAAGCCCTTGAATGAAATGAGACATTGTGTTTTCTTGGAAGTTTGGACTTTTTTAAAACCTCTTCACACTGGCCAATGGCGTTGCTGTCTGTATGAAAACTATTTTATGAAATCAGACTGCAAAGACTTTGAGCCACCCTGCATTGAAACAAGGTTGTTTGGATGCGCTGGCAACTGGGCTAAAAATACGAAGAAGAAAAATGTAGAGAAATTTAAGTTTTCAGTGAGAAGAGCAGTTTTTTCTTTTTCAAAAGTTTTTTTCCTGAATTGGCTGAATTCAGACCAGTGAGGAGAGAGCAGCGTCGACCGAGTTTTGGAACTTTGCAAAGTGGTGTTTCTTAATGAGGAATTTCGCCTTCAGTGTGGTGCCTTCAAGGGAGAGACGATTTCTCTCTGGACAGCACGCAAAAACGGGTTCATTTCAAGGAAATGGGTTCGCACCCCACGATCCCATCCTTCCACATCTGCACACCACATCAGAATTGGCAACTTTCGAGACGTGATTTGCGGTATCTTTTCGCTATTTCTCAATCACAGCCAACCAAACCTCACAAAACCCCCTGCCGTAACTGATAAATTGTTGTTGTCAACCCAATGCTTGTTGTACCGCTATGCAGGGTGTCCCGCTTGTACCGCTATACAGGGTGTCCCATAAATCAACCCACGAAATTTCACAATAGATTCTCCAGGACCATACAAATCGAAATTAATCAGTGGAAAAAATTGATCCGACCCCCCATTACTGAGTTATGCCCCCCAAAATGGACCCTTTTGGGGTATTCATGGGGGAGGTAAGATTTCACCCTAGAACAGTTAAATTTTCAGGACAGGTTCTATGCAACGAGTAAAATAAAAAATGTTCAGTGACTAAAAACCGTCCGAGCCTCCAATTCCACGCAATGCCCCCCAAAAATCCAAAAAAGCCCAATTTGGGGTTGTTTTGGGGAAACTGAGATATGGGGAATGGGGGTCGTAGTATTAAAGCCATTTTTCGCAGGCGGATTCCCAAAGATACACGGAACAAAAAATGTTCAGTGTAAAAAAGTCCTACGACCCTTCATTTCCACGCAGTAGCCACTCAAATACCGTTGAAAAGCTTCTCGTTCCCAGGGGGCGACGACTGTTTCCATGGTAATATTGACCGTGACCATGGTAACAGTCGCAGCCCCGCACAGTGAAGAAAATCACCTGCCAAGCCAGGGCCGTAGCCAGCCGGGGGCCCAGGGGGCCGTGGCCCCCCCCGAAATGTTTTGGTTTGTACTAGATATAATCGTGTTGGAGTCAAGAAAAAAACGCAAATGCAACTCTATCATTTCCTTCGATGTCGTTTCATGTGTTTTTGTCTTTATTTGCCCGGACAAAACACGTCTTCGTTTTCTGTTTCTTTGAAAATTTTCTATCACCAAAGTTTCCAGCTTTCCATCACATCCATAAATGAAGATTACCAAAGTACATACACCTGCGGGTTGTGCAAGCGCACTGGCTGCTGGCGGAAGGCAACAGTCCAAAGACATTTGCTGCTTTTGCAATTATTTATGGAAAAAATATGAATCTTTAAAATAACAATTTATTAACAACGCACATGCCACCTTGCTTGTGGGGCTGTTATGTGGCAAGCAAGGTGGCATGTGGTTGTTGATTAATTGTTATATTAAACATCATAGTTGAATGGGATGTGATGTCGGCGGAAGTTCACGAAAATCACAAAAGATAGCCCAGTGGAAATTTGGCCATGGTTGATGAAGGCAACACAGAAAAGTCTGAATGTGGAATTGAAACCTGAAAATGGAATGATGAAGTGAGTATTGTTGAATCCAGTTTTTGATGCGACAGCACTTGCGTGGTTTTGTTACTTGTATGGACGTGTCGTTAAAAAAAAGAATTAAATTGCACATTTGAAAAGACAACATTCAAAGACTGGTTTGATGATGGCAATCATCACTGTGCAAACGGGGATTGTGGGGAAAATGCTCAGTTTTTAAAAAATTGAGCATTCTGAGCACCATTTTGAGTTCCATTTGTCAGAATTTCTTCCCCTTCGGTGAGGGGGACACCCCCTCCCCGAACCCCTCCCCCGGCGTTGCGCTTCGCGCAACGCTTCGTCCAACTCGATTAATTCTTTGGCCCTCCCCGAAATAAATTCCTGGCTACGGCCCTGTGCCAAGCAATTCTGGGACCAAAAACAAGAACACGCACCTTGTAAAAAGTTTTCTCTCAGTTTTTTACCCCAAAAAACTCAAATTTTCATGCACATGAAAGTTGTTGATTGAGCCACAGCTTCTCTACAGGGTAGGCCAAAAGTCGAAGGCCACAGGAAAAATATAAATTAAGTTGTTTAAATTACTTTGCAATTCTGCTTGGTTAAGCTGTTCTCCGCTTTCAGACAACATTGAAACACCAACTCCTCGGGAAATAGCACCGCTACCAACTTGACAACGTCCCCAAATCACAGCGACTTGCTGGCTTACCCTGGAATGGTGCTTAAATGCAATTTTCTTCATTTTTGTTCCCCTGCAGAGGGTTTTCTGCTTTTATTTTGGTTAATCCGATCCGAGAGTCAATTTTGTCTTGCCACCGCCATCGACCCCCCTCTCATGTGGCAACTGATGAAAGTTGAGAGGGATAGACAGAAACAAAAATGTGTTCTTTGGGGAATTTCATCAGCCGCCATTTTGTTTGTTTTCTACAGAAAACTTTTATGAATTTTTCCGTAACCTGGAAGCTTAAGCCTCACTGTCTGGATTATGTGGAGGAGAGGGTAGTCACCCCACATTCCAAAAAATGTATCCTGAAAACGCACCCAGGATAATGGCTGGGGGGCAAGGGCTAGTCTGGTCCGTCTTTGCAGGAAAGGATCGATACCTGTGAGGCAAAGGCAAAAAAATGGAAAAGGCCAATTTTTCAAGATGTTTTCAAAAATGCCAAGTTTTCCACGGACTCCAGTATTCCAACTTTTCCAGGTTGGCGACAACCCAGTGCAAGTTGAATCAAATGGGCAGGCATTCAATGGGATAAAAACATCGGTTTGCAAATATAGTCAAGTCCCAGGTTTGTCCACACGTGCGAAACTCATTTGTTTTCTCAGCTTCGAACATCATTCTTTCGTGCATCCATCTCGTCTTAAAGGGGGACCTACCTCTAAGGCCGGAGAGATCTCTGTTGCTTGTTTCAAAACCACCGGAGATAGTTGAGGATATTATCGATCCCTTCCCCTCGAAAACGTGGATATCCGCAACTTTCACCGGTGGTTTTAAAAAAAGCATGGCTGGGCAAAATAAATCAGTATTGCATATTATTTCTCAAATAAACTCCAATAATGCCAATCCTTTTCAACATCTTTATTTTGGACCACCTCTCGGGACTGTTTAGGGTGCTCAATTTTCAGAAATCCAAGGGGTGGTCTGATGGATTTCTATTTTTTGCCACTAGTCCACCTCATTTGCCTTCATTTTGAACAATTCTTGTTAAAATTGATTGGTTGTCTGGGATTTTGGGTCCATGGAACCTCCACCCGAAAAAAAAAATTGTGGTAAAATTTAGTGGTTCAATGGACCACCCCTTGGATTTTTTAAGTTTCAAGAAAATTGATTTTTTCAAATTCTGATAATTTCAACTTTTTTTCAAAATTATGCCTTGTGCGTGCAAATTTTACCTCAAATGCAAGATTTATCTGGTGTGGTCCATTTTACCGCACCTTGGAAGTCAAAAAATTGTGGGTCATTGGTCCACCCCTTGGACTTCAAGCCACTCTAAAAATGACAAAAAACTGGTGACCAAATGATGACCTTAGTACGAGTTCTGAACATGTCAGGCTGCTCATTTGGTCACGTTTTGCCACCATATGCAGCAAACTTCAAATCTGAATGTCGATTCCAGTTCTGTCAAGTTTTCAAAAAAAAAAATTAAAAAAATGAAGCCTTCCGCATCACTCTCACAACTACTTACTGACCAAAAAAAAAATGACTCAGCCATGAAAAACAAGGTTATTTGTTCTGAAATCAAATGTTACATTCAATTCGACAATTTAAAACCAATAACACCAAAAATTGCAAACATTGCGGCTATTATTAGAATTCAAAGTTCACTCCAAAAATTAACACCGAAAACATGTTTTTGACCTATCGAGAGCAAAAAATACTGGAAGATGTCATCAGATCTGTCTGAAATTTTGGTTTGGGGGCTAAAAGAGACCAATTAAAATAAATGGCGATGGAACTTGTATTGCCCCTATGAGCCTAGAAGATGGGGAGGTCCATTGGACCACCCCTTGGGCCTGAGTGGTGCCATTTTGACCTTGGACCTTTAAGGTTAAACGTACAGTGCTCACGCTTCGGTCCATAATTTTTGAACCAGACAAGATATCAAAAATGGTTTTCACCGCTGGATTCAGGAAATGTGGAAGTAGAAAGCCATGCCAAAACCCAGATTCAGCAAAAATGTCATTTTTTTTCAAAAACAGGTGTCGGTCCCCTCTAAATCACCTTGTCACACACCAATCGAAGTGATCTTCCAATCACACCATTCCAACTCAACATAATTTGAATACGAGAGCAATGAAAGATGGGTGAGGGTGGTAAGGGGGTCTTTGGCCATTGTGTTAGAATAGGCAGATCAGCCAAGAGGCACCTGGTTGCTCACAACCATTTTTTATGCATAATTCCAACCCCTTGTCGGTCAAAGATGTGCCCTTCAA
>JASGXE010015718.1:0-12340 GCA_030068105.1 Sinentomon sp. SZTP_YWyxl | reverse complement strand
TGTGAAATCGCTCATTTTTTTAGCTTTGCACCATAGGCAACTACATCAAAATCCGTCGCTTTGTTCAGGAGAAATTTAACTTTCTGTGGGCATCACACCATCGTCCGCCATTCACTTGCATGTATTTCGTAGCGCACACCCCCTTTAACGCCGCAATCCAGCAGCACACATTTTGGTATCACAAAAATCTGGGAGTTACTCCACTTCTTCATCTAAACTTTATGGTGTAGGTATTGTGGGAGAAATTTTAATATGCCCACATATGCTTTTCTGTACCTATACTGTTTTCTCCGTTATTCGATTTGAAATAAAAGCCACTTCACAACAAAGGTCCTGTTGCGAAGTTAATGTTTCTGCAAAAATTGGTTTGTTGTCCCATTTGATTACGTGTCTGGCAGCACTCCGAATTTGCTTCGTGTGTGGACATGTATGTTTCTGTGATCTTCGCTCGATGAATTTTGGACTCTCCGAAAGAATAAAAAAGTGCTCCCGTCTTGTTGTCTAAGCAGAATCCGCGCTGGCATGTTAAAGATGTGAGGTGATTTGCTCATATTTGACCAGTGCCTCCTATAGATAAAGCCGACGCACGGAAACGTCATCAATAAATAGAAGACGGACGGGAAGAGGAAAAGACGATGCCGGTGAACGGCGGGTCGCGGTGCGCCGGCCATGGAAAATGAAATTTCTCTTGAGCCGATTCACGGATTTTGATCTAATTTTTTGTGCTGGAAAGCTGAAAAATGTGCGATTTTTGACGTGTATAACAGTCCCGAACTTTTCGCTGGCAAAAGTTTTAAAACTTTCAGGTAAAAAAGTGTCTCAAGTTAAGATGTAACAAAATTCCGGGTTCCTGCCTCACATTTTCAAAGATTGCGAGATTTTTTCAGTTGTAACATGGTTTCGACCTGCGGAAGAGTTGTAGAGGAAGCTTTCAGCTTCCCAAAAATACCAAAAGCATTGAATTTGAACATCATTTCACTATTTTGGACCAGTTTCAGTGTGACGTGGCAGCGTTCTTTTGTTCTTGAGCGGGGAAGAGGCCGCGGCTCCCTGGAAATCCGTGGGAGTCGCGGCGTTTTCCCCGCTCAAAAACAAAACAATGTTTCCATGTCGCGTTCTCTCTTGATAAAATAGTCCAATGTGGTCCAAATTCAATGATTTTGGTGTTTTTGGAAAGCTTAAAGCTTCCTCTACAACTCTTCCGCTGGTGGAAACCATGTTACAACGGTACAAATCGCGCAATCTTTGAAAATGTGAGGCGGGAACCCGGAATTTTATCACATCTTAACTTGGACACTTTTTGTACCTCAATTTTTTTCAAATTTTCGCATCGAAAGTTCGGAATTGTTATACACGTCTAAAATCGCAAACTGTTCAGCTTTCTGGTGTGACAAGTCGCACAAAAATCCGTCATCTGGTTCAAGAAAAAATCAACTTTCTTTGGGCTGGCCACCGAGATCCGCCGTTCACTCATTTTGTCTTTTCCTCTGTTCTTTCGTCTTCCATTTCAAAAATGAATGACGTCATATGGTTTCGTGCGTCGGCTTTATCTATAGGAGGCACTGATTTGACACGCGGACACCCTGTACAGGTGTTGGCTCTTCTTTTTTGGGGGGTAACCTTTGTGCCGCATGCATGATGCGTTTTCTCGGCCTCTGATTTCCACGCGATGGAACATCGGAAAGCATTACCCTTACACCCTGCTTTCTGAACGCAAGCGGGTTAATGTCATATCCATCGAGTTTTGAGACTGCAGGTTGGAGTTCACATCGGCGGATCCCAATGAAATCTTCCCTTGAGTTCCCGGCGAGGGGCACCCCACGACTGCAGCCCATCGTCGTTGAAAAACGATATTGCTTCCTTCGAAAAAAAATCTCCGATTTTGGCTGCACAAAATGCTCAGCCCAGCAATACTGTCTTCCCTGAGAAGATTTATGCGCAGGGAAAAAGCACAGGCCGCGATGTGACATTAGAATCAAATTGCTCGTTACCTTTGATGGGCGCTGAGGTCGCAGCGCAGGTTGTGAGGCTGTGACAGAATCGGCCACTTTTTCAGTGCGAAAATTGTCCCGTGGATTCTGCGTACAAGGAGCGTTTCTTTAACACGAAGTTCAGCTTGGAACACCATATTTTAACATGGGCTCAGATGCGAGGTGTTCTTTTAGGAACACACGTTTTGTTTTTGGAACACTATAAGTGTTCCATTTGGAACACTAACAGTGTTCCGAAACACCTAATGTGTTCCAAATCTGTGACATTGCTGTCACAGATTTGGAACACATTATAGGTGTTTCGGAACACCATAAGTGTTCCAAAATGTCACAGATTTGGAACACATTAGGTGTTTCGGAACACCATGGTGTTCCAAAAACAAAACGTCTGTTCCTAAAAGAACACCTCCCATCTAAGCCCAGTTAAAATATGGTGTTCCAAGCTGAACTTCGTGTTTAGAGTGTACCAGAGAGAAATAACGTACCTTTACTTCGCTATTGGAAAGTGGTGGGTTGAGATTGGAACGCGCAGCTTATGTTAATGTGGAAATATGTTTTAGTAAACCAAAGAGACGGGTTTCCCACAACCTCCCAAGCAAAACGCTCAATTAACGCAACTATAGGTGTATGAAAAATGTCACATTATAATGTCGCATTGAGACGTGGCGCAAAAAAAGAAAGATATTTTTACTGAGTGTGAAACAAGTCATGATTTTCGATGATAGAGGACAGCATGCTTTCAAATACACACCACCGATAATAGAAATTCAATGCTCAATGGCAATCGCTATTTCCCGAAGACACTTCAGGAGTGGAATTCTCTCCCAAAGGACTCATATTTGCTTGCAAACCCTGCTCAAGCAAATTCTGCATCCCATGCAGTTATTTTACTCGTTTGAGTTGATCTTTTGATTTGTTATCACAGTCGTTTTTATGGAGCGGTTATTCGTAATTATTTTACGAAATTGCCATAGTCCTACATGCAGCTCTGTCGTTTATCGTTCCAATTGGTTTCCACATTATTTTTTCAATCTTGCCCTGAACATCTGTTTTTATTGTTCCCTTATCCTGTGTTGTCTTATCTTGTATGTATGGCTGTTTCGGCCGATTTCTGGGGCAATTGGCTGAATTTCAAAGCAGAAACCCAATTTTTCATATCGATCGTCCCTGTCGATAAACAGCAATGATATGCCAACAAAAGAATCAAACTCTAACCAAGAAACGCAGTTGTGTCTTTGTCTTTTCAAGAACGTTTTGCGCAATATCTGCTACGCTGAAGCTATACTCACGGCCATCCATGCTCAAATGCTCTGAAGGTACGTGCGTTTTTTGGAAATCTCCCTATTTTCGCATATTTTTCACAAAAAATCTGTTGTGTGTGAAAAAATCGAAAAAATCAATTACATATGAAGCAGGGTATCCTCATAATTAGCAAAGTCGAAGTTCGATTTGCAGGCATCAAACCCAATAACCCTCCACGATAGAAAACTAACGCTGCGTTCTTCTTACGGTGTGCGACATAAACGGTGTGCTCCATTGACGGTGTGTTCTGTGCCAACGGTGTGTTCTCTAACTGCGTATTCTGCGAACGGTGTATTCTACTAACGGCTTAATACAATTACGGTGTGTTCTCCTGACGGTGTGTTCTCCTGACGGTGTGTTCTAGTAACGGCGTGTTCCTCTATAACGATGTGTTTTACTAACGGTGTGTTCTACGAACGGTGTGTTCTCTAACTGCGTATTCTGCTAACGGTGTATTCTACTAACGGCTTTTCAATAACGGTGTGTTCTCCTGACGGTGTGTCCTCCTGACGGTGTGTTCTAGTAACGGCGTGTTCCTCTATAACGATGTGTTTTACTAACGGTGTGTTCTCTGACAGTGCACTGCGTGAACGGTAGAAACGATCCGTGTACTGTTCTATAGTCTTCTCCATCAGCCCAGCACCGCGCACATCTATTTCCTTTCCAGGCCCCATTTTCATTAAACGAGTAGAAATATTCCAGAGTGTTCCTTTTAGATGATTAGCTGAGGATTGACACAGCCGGACGCATACTGCAATTTCTGATCGCCCGGAATAACTGTGATTTTCCTTTATTCTATGAGCAAGTCTCTCTTCGACATAATTTCGTCGCTGCTGCGTGCTGTCCCCAGAATAAATAAATCTCTTCTCTCCCTGTCGCCCACAAAACAAATAGCCTCTTGTGGGGTGAATTTTCCAGGCATAGAATGGTATTGTGTCATTTCAGATTGGGTAAATAGAGCCTAGATGCGTTGTTCACCTACTGCAGGCTTTCGATACACAGCACAACTAATTATGAACTAATCAAATTTCTTTGGTGTATTTTGAGAATGCAACTATTCCCAAGCTCTTGAAAGGTACCTACCTATCGTTATTCAAGTAGGTATTAGGTACCTATACACAAACGATCAAATTACAAATTTCATTTTCTTGAAAACCCTGCATCTCGTCTTTCGATAATGAGAAATTACTTATTAAAGATCCAATGGAATTATTACGACAGGGTGGACAGAAACGAAGGAGGATGAATTGACCCAAGGATTGTTGAGATTATTCGATTTTAACAAGCATTTTCGTCGCTAGGTAAATTGGACAACGAGGCTGTGACTGTGCATGCTTTTGATCAAAGGGCTGAGGTGCTTTTCAGACCACTTCCTTTCATCAGGGTCTAAAAGCAGGCTACCTGCTGTGCTTGCGGAATGTTTTTTTTGCCCTATGATACTGGGAAATTGTTGCCGGCAGAAGGACAGTTCCGCGCTGTGGACGCAGAAAGTTGACGAGAGAGAGAGAGAGGGAGGGAGAGGCAGTCAGCGGGAGAGAGGGAGATAGAGAGGGAGAGAGAGGGGGAGGGAGAGAGGGAGAGAAAAGAGGGAGAGAAAGAGGGAGAGAGGGAGGGAGAGGGATGGAGAGGGAGGGAGAGAGAGGGAGAGGGAGAGAGAGAGAGGGAGAGAGAGGCAACAGTCCAAAGACATTTGCTGCTTTTGCAATTTGAATGGTCAAAAATACGAGTAATGTTGATTATTTAAGAAGGGAAAATGTGAATATTTAAAATAAAAATTAATCAACAACCACATGCCACCTTGCTTGTGGGGCTGTAATGAGATGATTATCCTATCAGTATTTTGGATTCCAAAAAACTTATATAAATCCCACAAGCAAGAGCAAGGTGGCATGTGGTTGTTGATGAAAAATTATTAGGTAAACGGTGGAAATTTGGCCATGGTTGACGAAGGCAACACAGAAAAGCCTGAATCCGGAATTGAAACCTGAAAATGAAATGATGAAGTGAGTATTGCAGAGTCCAGTTTTTGATGCGATAGCACTTGCGTGGTTGTTTCGTATTGTCGTGTTTAAAAAAAAAGAATTAAATTGCACATTTGAAAAGACAACATTCAAAGACTGATTTGATGTTGTCAATCTGTTCTGAGCAAACGGGGATTGTTGGGGAAAATGCTCAGTTTTTTTTTAATTGAGCATTCTGAGCACCATTTGAGATTCCAATTTTTCAAAATTTCTTCCCCTTCGGGGAGGGGGACACCCCCTCCCCCGGCGTTGCGCTTCGCGCAACGCATCGTCCAACACCAATCATTCTTTGGCCCTCCCGGAAATAAATTCCTAGCTACGGCCCTGATTGCTAGTGCGACGATTTTTGGTTGCGTTTACCTGCGTCCGTCTACCTTCATCCAACACTTCAAACGCGTATGCCAATTTCTGCTCAACGATGACGTCGGTTTCATGGTTTCCCAGACAGATATAAATTGAAAAGTGGTTACGATAGACACTTATGCCCACCATTATTTCAATATTACTTTTTCGGAATCCCGATTGATTTACTTACGTAACCTATATTCTGAACCCAAACTCACCCCAACAACCAAGATGATTTCAATGATTTTGAAGCCAACATTGCAAGCCGTTTCAGAATAGCAAGCACATCCTGTAGCACATCTTATAGCTGAAGGATCAATCACACCACTTCCACATGCAGGTGAGAGCAAGATATAACTCTTTCAAATTCTGTGCACGTGGGAATTCATTATTCACTCAGGCTCCAATTAGTCATTGGTAATATGCGCCGCAAATGTCATGATAGTCGTGTAAAGCGTGAACTTTCATCAGCCCTGCAGAAATTAGATGAGCCTTATGTCAGCCAGAACTTTTAAATTTCTCCAAAGGACGACGACCTTGGTTGATTCGGTATGAATTCTTGTTAAAAGCTTCAGACTGCGTTTTTCCAAACAAACATTTGTATTGTGGTCGGCGACAAATTATTTGTGTTCTGCTATCCATTTTCAGTCCTTACTGATGCAACAACAGCGGCAAATTATTTTATTACCATTTTCTGACACTACAGCACCGTAGTCCATCTGAAGATATAGGCCAAGAATGATTCACGATCCGCCATTCAAATGCCAAGAGGAACTTTGATTTCAATGCCGATTCGTCTGTTTTCGGCAAGTTTTTCATTGTTCCTGGAATTCCTTTGAACCCTGAAGGTTGACTCTCTGAGACCCATTGGTTACAAAGGACTTCACAAGAGCATAAACAAAGCTGCACAGCGAACCCATTAGTGTCAGCTTCTGAAGAAGCTTGTCGTGGGATACCAAATCAAACGCTTTTGTCAAATCTAAAAAAAAAATTCCATGCAGGTACATTCATTGTTCCAGGAATTCTGTTTTCCCCCAAGCATTCCTGAGAATGCTCTCAGGAATGCTTGGGGGGAAACAGAATTCCAGGAACAATGAATGTACCTTTGCATGCAATTTTTTTAGAATTGACAAAAGCGTTAGATTTTGGTAATCGAACAATCCTATAGGCCCAAGTGTCGGCCGACTAAAACTCCCTGAACTGCTTCCGTCTAAATCCTTCCGTCTAATTCCGTCTAAATCCCAACAATTGAGACAATTAAGTGCCACGATGACATGGGCCCAACACCGTTCCGCGAACCCCGCACACTTGATAATTTGGTCCTTCTAAGGATCTGCTATTCCCCACTGGCCTTGTCACAATACCCTTTCTACTGACGCAAACCAAACGATTATGGAGTGACTTCTTATGTTTACGGGAAAGCGTCTCGTATACAAGGACAAAGACCAGAAACTGGCAAAATGAAACATTTCTGACCACACTGTCCATCGGATGGCCTCTCCTTTGAATTCTTTTTTTTTCGTTCTTTCTGTCCCACAAAGAAAACAAACAGGCCATGTTTACTTCTAGATTTTCGTCTTCACTCTATGCGAGTAGAGTGCACTTCCGGTAGGCCGCAAGAGTGGGCGGGTGCAGGTAGGTCAACAGCAGAAAGGCGAGCTCTTGCGGAATTAATTAAAAACACCTTCCAAACACGGTATCCTACGTCAAGATGCAGCAGTTCCGCGGCATCACCTGCTCGCGTTGCGAAAAAGAAGATGATGAGTATAATTTTTGTTTCGAATTTCATCCGTGTTGAAGATGATCCCAGCCTGTGCTTGGAAATCTAAATAGAGAGGAGAGCAAATTTCTTTCTCGCCATAGGCGTATGTAATCCTGGGAACGGGGGACACGAAATCACCTCCAACATTCAAAACTCATGAAGCTCGATTGTGATCCTGACAGCATAAAAAATCCTGCATTTTGTTTCCTTGGCGACGCATTGTCAGAGCATCAAAATACAGGGTGAGTCTGAAATGTGTGTCAAAAATTTGTGGAATGTGGAATTGTTCTTCATACCAATACGTACAATACTAACAAAAAAAAATAAAAAAACTGGATTTTTTCCGAAAACCCCCACCTTCAGGCAATTCAGCCAAAGGAACAATGTCCGCAAATTTTATATGTTTCGGGTGATTCTTATTTTTGGAACACTAATAGGCTCATAATGAATTGAATTGAATTTGTATATTTTAGGAGTCACCTCCTTTCAATATTACAACACAAAGATAGTCAATTATGCAGCAAATAAACAATCACAAAAGGGAAGAACAATTTGCGACCAGGATAATGCATATGTCGCAACAAAGCTATCTACAGACACAAAGATAGAAGGCTTTAGCGAACATGCGTTTGATGTTTCAGCCGTTATCCATCGAGAGAACCTCTCAGTGGCGTGGCAATGCCACCGGGTCATTTGGGGTGCCAAAATAAAATCAACTGGAACGTTTGAAATTTGAGAACATCGTTCATTGGGCTGAACTAAACAAAAATGAAAGAAAGGTGTTTGCTAAAATCCCGCTGCTTCTGGCTTTTTCCGAAAAACATACGGTTGCCCTTTTTGCGAGCAAAATCCTCTGAAGGAGGGGTTTTCGAAAAAATCAAGTCTTTCATTTCTGTTAGAATTGACATTCAGAACAATTCCCGAAATTTTCGACACACATTTCGAAGTCACCCTTTTGAATAAACTTGGCAATTTTGAGATTTAGACAGAAAACTGTGGTAAAGCTTTCTGTTTATGACCTTGTTTTGCAATCGGACACATATTTGACTCCAATCACGGAGCCACTTAAATGGGAGGCCCATGTTTGTCAGGAGAAATATATTTTTCATTGTTTCTCATCCAAAGCGGGCAAGGTGCAGATGAATTCAGAACCCATAGGGGACATATTCCAATCGAAAGCAAAAAACCAGAAAGTGTAATTGTTTCCCGTGTTGCTCGGTTTATTGCGACACTTTGCTCCCCCAATTAAACTCCAATCTACGCCTATGGCGTGGAAGGAAAATCCGTGCCTGATGAATTTCAAAATCTTAATAGAGAAAAGCAACTATACGAGTGACCTTTTTACCCGAAAATCACGTTTATATTCCGTGGACCTTCACCACTCCAGCACCCGACCTTTGAAACACCTGCCCGTATTCAATTTACACTTCCCGTCCGTCGGAAGAACCTCTCATTATTTGGCCTATATTTCACATCTGCTGCTTAAGATATTTACATCCAACCCAACCACAAAGTTGGCTACCCTTTTGTTACAACTCTCTCCATCCCATAAAAAAGCTTTGAAAAAAAAACTGATTGTACAAAACAAAGGACATTGGAGACACTTTTAAAATAGGCCAAAACTAACTGAGGAGACTCGAATGGTTTATAGTTAGACCATCTCCTCTGGAGAAATGGATAAATACCTGAGCGCTTTTGAGTAGCTTATGCGAATATCTTTTTGCGGGTGAGAAGTAAATTCGTGTGTGTTTAGCGAAGCTTGGGCACGTCACGGGAGCGTTTGTCAACATACGTCCTGAACATATGCTTTTTCTTACACTTGATGCGAACGCCACAGAAACATATCCGAGAACGCCATTCTCACATCCATCTTTTCCTTGAAGGTGTGATCTGAAATTTTACGTCACCTGCTTGTCGCGGGGCAATGGTGGAACTCTTATTTCTGTGCAGAATAGAATTATTCATTTTCCGCTTCGAATTTATTTTCCATGTTAATGTCCCATTGTTACAACGGATACAATATCGCTTTAGAGCATTCTCGTGTCTCAGCTTATCGCTGATCAGTTCTGAGGGATACACCCTCTCTATATGCCAGCAAAATACTGTGTTCGCATAATTATAACCTTAAAATTTAAATTATTTATAAACCACCCTATAGCGAGCAGAAAATTTTAAATTCTAATGACAATTTGATGTAGGATGCACCGATCGGCCGATCGGAAATAGAACCTATCGAGGCATTCTATCACGGCATTATGTTAAACACATGCAAGTGTTAATGGAAGTTCGGCGTGATTAACATAAACAATTTTGTTTTGTGTCGTATGTTGTGATCACATCGAACATTTCTGAAACCGATTTCATATCCTAGAGGCGTAATGCATGTTAGAAATCGCTTAATGGCAGATGGTTGCACGCCGGCAGACCATTCCCTAAACGCTGTTATACGGGTTTACATGTCCCTATAGGTTCAAGGTGTGCAAAAATGCCAAAGGCACAAGACAATTGGGGCTTTGTCTGAGCGACATCTTGAATTTTTCGCCCTTTTATCAAAAATTAATCTTTTTTTTATTTTTACCACGAAACGATCCTTCCTTCAATAAGTTTTGCTTGTGAACATCAAATGCCGCAGGAGCCTATACAAGCAGTAATTTTGATCCGGGCGCTGACCACCTGACAACGAGGTTAGGAACCCATTCTCCAATCATCCCAAAAAATTCAAAAATGAAGAATTTTCCTTTCTCCGATAATCTTCAGAATGGCGAAATACTCTAGTGAAACTTCTATACAAATTTTATGGAAACGATATGCAGTAGTGAAAATTGTGTGAAAGGTGGTGCAACGGTTTATGAGTTATGATAAGTTCAACTTACCATTTTGTGATGAAGTCCCTCCCAATGGACGCAACTGAAAGGTTCTTGGTGGTACCATCGTCAAAAGTATCCCCGTATTGCGAAGCACCATCAGCTAGGCTGTTGTAGTCGCCAACGTAGTGGTCATACTCTACCATTGCAGGTCCTTAACTCACACTGTGATTGGTTCTTCAGACCATGATGTTAAGTTTGTCTGGTCATGAACTGTTCGTTGATTGGCTGTCGTTACGTTCGTAGGCGTGGCCACTGTTACTTGAGTTAAATAGCTGCATGGTCTGACAGTGCATGTGTCGGTGGATGTGGCACAACTTCAGAAAACAGCAGTCCTGCCATCTATGCAGCAGGTGAAGGCTTTTCTTCTGAGGCAGGAAACGTATCTTCAGCTCAAAATACACTTGTCACCAATGACACAGAATGACGCGTGGCCCAAATAGCAACTTCCGTTCAGACGTTCCGTCACTTATGTTACGCGAAACTGCAGCAAAAGAAATCCTCTTGCACGTAAAGGGGATCCACTCCCAGAGAAGCAAATCTAATAAGTGTCTGTCTGCCATATTAGTCTACATCGTCTGGAAATGGCAGCCGCTATTTCTGGCTTCCTGCCATCAACGAGTGCTGTAAATTACCTATAGCTGCTGTGTTAAAAGGTAAACATAGAGTTTATTTAAAATGGTACTTGCTCCCACTTGACGCAAATACATGCGTTATACTATGCATTCGTTGACGCAGACGTTGAGATCCTCGCATCAAAAGCGTCAAAGCGTCAAAAAAGCGTGAGTGTCCAGAGCAGCAAAACTTTGTAATTCGTGAGTGTCTTCATCAGCAAAACTTTGTAATTCGTGAGTGTCTTCATCAGCAAAACTTTGTAATTCCTGAGTGTCTTCATCAGCAAAACTTTGTAATTCGTGAGTGTCTTCCTTCATCAGCAAAACTTTGTAATTCGTGAGTGTCTTCATCAGCAAAACTTTGTAATTCGTAAGTGTCTTCATCAGCAAAACTTTTTAATTCGTGAGTGTCTTCATCAGCAAAATATTGTAATTCGTGAGTGTCTTCATCAGCAAAACTTTGTAATTCCTGAGTGTCTTCATCCGCAAAACTTTGTAATTCGTGAGTGTCTTCATCAGCAAAACTTTTTAATTCGTGAGTGTCTTCATCAGCAAAACTTTGTAATTCCTGAGTGTCTTCATCAGCAAAACTTTGTAATTCGTGAGTGTCTTCATCAGCAAAACTTTTTTATTCCTGAGTGTCTTCATCAGCAAAACTTTGTAATTCGTGAGTGTCTTCATCAGCAAAACTTTTTAATTCGTGAGTGTCTTCATCAGCAAAACTTTGTAATTCCTGAGTGTCTTCATCAGCAAAACTTTGTAATTCGTGAGTGTCTTCATCAGCAAAACTTTGTAATTCGTGAGTGTCTTCATCAGCAAAACTTTGTAATTCGTGAGTGTCTTCATCAGCAAAACTTTGTAATTCGTGAGTGTCTTCATCAGCAAAACTTTGTTCTTGCGTAAGACTGGGGAAAACTTGTGACGCGATTCAACATTTCGTTTGCGTCATGTGCTCGTGACATGTGAGAATCCACAACAACATGGTTCACGAGAGGCTTTCTAAGAATGATGCATCAATGTGAATGCAAGACACAATATTTCACTTCGAAATAAATAGATTAGGAATTATGACCAAAACGCTCTGGAAAGTGAAAAGGCAGTCTACGCTGCGCATAAACAATAAATATACTTATTTACGTATTCAAAGTTGTTTCCGAGTACCAAATCTTTGGATGCAAAAATAGACCTGAGCGGTAACAAGAACCAAAATCATTTTAGTCTTGGTGATCGGAGGAATCCCCTGCGCACCTGTCGGTGGGAGTTATTTTCCTGTTTTCTTATTCTCGTATGTGGCGTTCTATAAGATGGCGTAATCAGCCGCCCCGCCAACGTCTCAAATCGCAAAAACAGAAGTATTATAAACGCACGGGGGACAATCGAATTCAGAACAAAGTTAATCTGTGCCTGAACGGGGAAAGTCTGCTTCAGATAATTCCACTGA